>VYZQ01045687.1:1598-30985 GCA_013400655.1 Mystacornis crossleyi | reverse complement strand
CCTGTCACAGTAGAAGTGTACGTGTGAAACACCCCCCCTTTTTTTTCCCCCTGAACTTTTCATGGTGAAAGTGCACGTGCCAGTGTTTTTTTAATGAAAATACTGCTCTTGCTGCTTTATACTAACTGTTGCAGGGTTTAGTCAGAAATCTGTGGCTGGCTAAAAAAGAATTCATCTGTTGTTTCCACAGCTTCCTCTAGGAAGCAGCAGTAATCCACATAAAACTTAGGGAATTCTCACTAGAGTCAAACTGAAGCCAGCGCAAACACAGCCCTGGTGCTGCTTGGTATTTCAGTGCTATCCTGCGTATGTCCGCAGCAAGCCGTGGGGAACACAGACATTCAGGTGACACCTCTGAGCCTGCAGTGAGAAAGTTTTTGATAAAACTGATGTTACTGCTTGGGTTTCATTTGCTGCAGCTTTGCCTTCCTAAAAGACATGAGTACTGTAATTTTCTTCACTTTTCAAAAAGTCACTGTCATTTCAGCTGAAACTATAAGACAACCATCACGGACTTGGCAGTCCAGCCAGTTATCAGTGTTTGAAACAAAGAGGCTTTCCGGGCAGCAAAGTAGGTCTTATAAAAAGTATCACAGTACATATGCAAGTAACAATCCAACAATTTCAGTCACTTTGTAATGACTGTTCAGTGAACTCTTAGATACAGGTTGTTAATGAAGTTGATGTTCACAACAGATTTTATTCCTTAAGAGAGAAGAAAAATTAGGAACCCAAGGGAGACTCCTCATCACAGCTGCATATTAATAGCTGAGAACCATAATGAGTGTGAACCTTCTTCTTTAACCTCATTAGCAAAGCTTCATAAGCTTCAGTGGAACTGCCCAGGTGTGCAACACTGCAGTATGACTTGAGATGGCCACAAGTACCAGCCCTGGTGTTGCATATAACCAGGACAGCGCAAAGAAGCCCTCCCAAAAAGGTGGGGTACGATTCAAGTTGATTATATTAATCCCTCAGAAGTTAAACTGTTGAAAGGAGTAAGTTCAGGATGGCCCCAGGGAGGTCCAAGTCCTGTGCTACAGTTCATGAGACTTTTCCACATTTTGGAATAGTTACCCAATATTTTCAAAGTGGAAAGTAAGGCCAGGCAGTTACAAAACATAGGATTGGTACCCTGTCTAAGCTAAGAACCTAGAAATTTGGGTTACTCTGGAAATTCATACCAATGTGTGTACCTGGGGGCAGGTGTGGGATAGGAATAGGAAGTTAGAGCTGATGGGTTCTGATGAAATATTCTGTTATTGAGCTCATAGAGCCTTCATTTGTTCACTTTCACATGATTACCAGTCGCACAAAAATAAGTCCAGTCAGCTGGAAGTGACTAAACAGATGAAAAGTATTCCAGCTTTCTGGAGATGTGTTACTGACCAGTGTGAGTTCTAGGTTGGTGACGCTGTCGCCTGGTGTGCGTCACTAAGACCTCTTAACCATCTTCTGTTCCAGGGCATGATGATGGCCCTTCAACATCTCATGCCTTAGTCACAAAGCCTACATGTAAGTGCAGTGTAATATCAAATGTTTTCAGAATCCCAACAAAGGAGGAGGAGAGTGCATAAGGGAAAGGCATAATATCCAACTAATTTTGTGCCTCACTGTCCTGTTTTAACAGCGGCCCCAAAACCATTTGATTACTGAGTGGTTTTAGAGTACAGATGCCTGGCATCTGTTAGAAAAACAATAGAAAAACAATGCTGCTATTACTCATCAGCCTGCCCAAACAGCCTGGGAAGGAGGGTTTGGTTCATTTTAACACATAAGCATCGGGCTTCTACTCTAATCAAGTTTCTCTTTCTAAGGAGAATTTTTTAATTCAGGTTTTCCAAAGACTGTGTTGTAAGCATTAATACTTTATTTATCCCACAAGAAAGGAAGCAAGAGGGCATTTTTGTTAATAAACCCAAATGTTATGGTCGTGATGTGAAATTTATCTTTGATAGCTTGTGCTATTTTCAGAATCCAACTACCAATAGCGGGGCAGGGTGTGCTTTACTTTGACTACAGCTGACCTGTTGCAGTGATGTCATCTAGAACCAACAGCTACTCTATAAAAAAAATCCCAGCATGTCTCTCTGTTGGAGAGGAAACTACCAAATCTCACCTATAGCTATTAAATTGCTCAGAGAAAGTTTCAAGTGTTCATAACTAAGGCTCCAGCTCAGCTTTACAGCTTTTTTTTCTACACTGTCCAAGAATGAAGAAATCTTCCATGGTGTGTTACTACCCCATAATGCAGATAAAATCACAGAAGTTTAGGCAGAGAAAATACTGGCATTATCTGCCACCCTGGAACAGGATTTCCTGTCTTCCAATCTGAAATCTCAGAGCCATGTGAGGTTCCAAAGAATGGTAACAATGTATTTTCCCATTTCTTCTGTCTGAGAGAAGACGGTTACTCTCTGCGCTCATGTGAAAGCACTTGAGCCCTGAGGGCTCAATCCATTGAGGCAGTGCTGTGAACACAGAATATGTTCTTTGCCCAGATGGATTTTTTTACCTACCTGAGCTCTGAGATCAGACCTACTGAAGCAAGGTGCAATTGAAGCAGTCTTTGCAGTCTGAATAGGGAACTGCTTGAACAGAAGAAAACTGGCTGCCGTGGAATAGGCCAAAAATCCAGCTGTGCCAGAATCCTGACTGTGATAGCTGCTAACAGTATGTGATGAGTGAAGAGTAAGAGAATAGGCAAGTACATGTGATGCACTCCCTGAGTACTGCCTCCCTTCTGCCACGTAGTTGCAGTTCAGAAGCATCCCCAGTCAGACAGGTTTTGTGGGTTTAGTATCTTCCCTCAGCTTTCTCTTCTGTAAAATTTCAGTCTCTTCATAAGCCCATGTCAACTTTATTACCCACAGCAACCTTTGACAAGAAGTTCAGTAAGTCAGCTGCTACTCCTGACTTCATCCAGCTGTGCTTTCCTTGCACCCTAAAGCTTCATGCAGTGGGAAGCACCATTACAGGGAGTGGCAAGGTGTACAGATACTGAAGTCAGCTGTGTTGTTTGGGACAGGGAGGGTATGTCAAGAGCTAATTGATATTTGATAGCATTGACAGTTTGCAGTACTGGGAGTTGTCCCTCAAGTGTTTGGGTTTTTTTTCAGGTAATGCAAGGATCCATATAGCAAAGATAATTTCTCCCTCCCACCCTCCCCACTGATAAGAAATACTGAACATAAAATTTGGCAGCATAAATTTTTCACAAATACAGAGCAAAAGGGAAGGCCCTGAGGGAAGATGTGGGAGGGAAGGATATTGTTTCATGTTGCATATGAGAAGATTCATTTAGTTATTCTGAGAATTCCTGAAGTAGTCTCTCCACCACACAAACTTCGTAGTATGAATTGTTTTCTCATGAACTATTTGATCCTTAGTCACTGCAGCTGACCATACATGTTAGCTTTAAAAAGGAGAATGAATAGATCAGATTCTAGATTTAGTCTTTTGAAGAGGACTCCCATGGCTGTTAGGTCACTGCTGGGATTATTTTGGATGAAATGAATGATGGTTTTAGAATCCCAGAGCTCAGCAGTACTACTGCTGTTCCTTTCTATCCCTACTACAGTGTCTGAAATGGCCATTTAGGACATGCCTCTCACAGCTAGTGATGGAGCAAAAAGCCCCAAAACTGCATCAGACAGTGTGTCATGAGGTTGGTCAGCCAAGGAGAACAATGAAGTTGAATGCAAGAAAAATAGTATTAACTTCTTTTATAGGAAAAATATTTTAAGATTTCCCAAAAAAACCTGTTGAGCCTCTTCCAATTTCAAACAAAACATTTTATTCCCATGCTTTGCATTACTTCTCAAGTATTCTAAAGAACATATATACTAAATGCCAGAAATAATACAACTTGCTCACACAGATTTAAAATAGCAAGTATTACCTAAAGGTGTGTGCAAACCCAAACATGGCTCAAGGGATTGATCAGAGCAGGAATGGAAGAGATTATCTGTAGGATACAAACATTTACAAGATAAGGTCTGGCAAATAAATTATTTAAATTCTATTTGCCTGGAAATTTCCAAGAGCTTCTAAAATAATTTTTACCAAGTTAAACACAAGAAGGAATATGCAAGACAAACTGGAAATACCAAACTTGGTTGATAAAGGCAGTATCTCAGACTGTATATGCAGCGATGACAGACAAGTTCAATAATGTGTAAATACATCTGTCATCCATTAGGAACAGCAAACAGCTGTATTAACTTACAAGGAACCTGTACCAGTCCAACATAATACATCTTTCCAATGTCCTACTAGTGTCTGTGAAAGAAATACTCTGGTTTAAGATCCATGTTACTTCTAAAAGCACTTTTAACATAAATTTTTGTTTAGTCTTTCCTCTCTCTCTGAAAAAGAATATGATTTAAGCTTGCATTTTCTTTTCCACTAGTACAGTAGGGTCAGTGAAGTCTGTAGGATAAATGTCCATTAGAACTTGATTGTTGTTGCTGCTGCTGAGATACTAAATAAAGGCACTCAGGAAACTTTTTCTCCCTTTAATGGTTATTCCAGTATCAGAAGGGTGGCAGAACCTGGCAGGAGCGTGTTGCATCTCAAAGGTCCTGTGTTTGTATGGGACTCTCGGACGTGGCCAGAGCATTACAAATGCAGCTGTTTCAAGAGTAGGGAATTTTGTTGATCTGCACACATAAGAAGCTGTCTTTGTTTCTGATGTAACACTGAGCGAGTCCAGATTTCAGAAAAGGAGGTCATAAATTATTATTTTCATGAGTTTCAGCAGTTTTGCTTTCAGAGTTTGCTGAGAGTCAACCTAAAATGGAAACATGCCTCTCCCCCAAAATAAGCAGCTAAATTGATCTATAGTGCAATAGTGTAGATTTTTTTTAAATGGCATTAACGATGATAGAGTATTTATTTTGTATAAGATCATCTCATGGAATTCATGAATCTAGGCCCTTGCTTCTGCTCACTGAAGCAGCTTTCATTTATATTCAGAAATACAGAATTGAATTTTAAATACTGGGAAAATACAGAATCAAATAGCGTAACTACATGGCATTTGCAATCATTCCGTTTCCAGCTGTAGTTGCCCGCAGTTCGAAGGGCTCTACCATTATGTTTTCTTGGCTACTACTAGCCTACATTACATAAGATCTGCAGACTATTGTCTGATCAATTTAATTATAGTCCTCAAAGACTATAAATCCATGACAAGCAGCGTAAGCAGCGTAGATATTACAAAATGAATTTAAAAATACCTGCCTGAGGGCAAATATTCACACAATATTTTCCATCCTTATGCCAAGGCTTTCAAATAGAGGAGTGAAATGATCCATGGTAACCTTGGTAGCAGTTCTGCAGAGCCAGTCTGTGGAGCTGGCTGGGAACAGGTGTGATCCTGCCAGCAAAGCCAAGCACTCAGGTGTGAACAATGCAGCTGGTGCAGAGCAGCTCCTACCCCAAGTCCTGATGTCTGCAGGAGCTGCAGAGAGCCAGGCCTCCGCTCATTTGTTTGTGGTGTATGAGTGAACTGAGCACAGCCAAGCTTGACTGTGGCCTGGCCCTGTCTAGCAGCAGGTATGGCAGAAGGATGCTTTAGTGCTTTAGGTTGGGGATTGTTCCTTGCGTCCGAGCATGGATTTCCTTAAGCACACTGTGGAGAGTATATGTCCCACCTACAGCCAGGCTGTGGCCAGCCAGAAGATAACTGTGTGATTCTTGTAGTTGTGCTGCAAACATTACAAAGGTCAGGTAACAGATCTCACTACAAGATAGAGAGATGTTCATGAAACATGCTGGAGGAGCTAAAAGTCAGCCTTCAATGCAGTAAACTGGTCTAAGTCTTGGTTTGAGGCAGCTCAACATAGAAAGTGCTAAAAGGAAATTTCTACCCTGTGAGAGAAAGGTAAGTAGGGACAGCAGTAGTGGTAAGAAAATAGGAGTTATAGGATGTTCAGAGCAGTAAGCATGTTCAGATTAAACAGCATTGGAATATGGTAAAAACTGGATCAGTCATCCAAAAAAACCCCAAACAACCATCATTAACTTGACTGGGTAGCCTGGTCTTCAAAACAAATTCAAATAAACGAGCTCCTAAATAGGTTTATCAAAAAGTGAGAGTGATAGTAAGGGACACAAATGCCCTAATGTTTCTTACCTGTTATCTTATGAGCCGCTGCAAAATCAGTGATAGCTTTCCTTCTACCACTATAAAGGCAGTATGAAGAAGAAGAAGCTTCTCTTCCCACCTCACAAAACTAAACCAAGAACAGCAAACAAAAGACTAGATTTGTTTTAGGTCAGGATGACAGAATGAGAAAAAATCTATTCCATTTTAGGCCTGGTGGAAGTTTTAGAAATTTGCTATTAGAAAAAGAACTGAACATTTTGACATGTAGGCATTTGAGAGCTTTAACTTTTTTTTTTTAAATATGATTTTAATTATGAAACTTTGTACTTTTTTTTTAGTCATATAAGTACCCCCAAGTCTTATTGTTGGTCTCCTGCCTCTTACTTTTTTTTTAGATGAGGGTATATTTTATATTTGCTTAGTTTATAGATACAAATTTTCCTATTTAGGTAGAGCATTCACATCTACTTCTAGAATTATCATCAGGACCGTATGTTTTGCCCTGCACTGATAAGAGGTTCAAATAAGTGGTTTGCCTAAAAGAAGACCACTCTGGAGGTACTTTCAGCTAGAGCAAAGCATATTCTAGGGGAAAAGGATATGGACAAGGTTATCTTCTCACTTGATTCACTGTATGCGCAATCACCTCTTGGCCAGATTTTGGCTGTGATACTTTGTGATGTTATAGCTCAGTTTGCTTGCATTCTTCTGTGAGAATTTGGTTCTGCATTGTCACAGCAGGAAGATAATCACTGCCTGGGTCTTGAATACTTGTAAGAATCTGACCTATCCCTCGGCTGATTCTCTGCCCATAAGACCCACTGCTGTTTTTGGCTGAGACTGTCTGGCCTCTGTAGACTTGAGCCTGATGCTCACACATCCCAAACTTGCTTAGCAGGATAAACACATCTCTACGGAAAGCTTTGGTGAAAATAGCATAAAGAAAGGGGTTGGCACAAGAATTGAGTGGGTAGAAAAGTACCAGCAAAATCTTGGAATTGGAGACAGTTATCAGTGGTTTGTTCATAATGGCAGATAAAGCGTGGAAAGAGATGGGAGCCATGCACAGAAAGTCCGTGAAAATCAACACAGCCATCCGCTTGGCAATTTTGGTGTCTTTGTCCCCTGACTTGTACTGGGGGTTTCGCACAGTTACGTAGATTTTTATGTAGCAGGCACAAATGATGACAAAAGCAATAATGTTACATATTAAAACAAAGACAATGTAGGCTTCAGCCACTGGTGTTTCAGTGTCCATAGGCAAGCAGATGCTGACTTTGCTGTAGCTGCTGACACCAACCAGTGGCAAAAGGGCAAGCAGGGTGCAGGAGAGCCACCCTCCCAGCATGATGAGCACGGCATGCCGGAGGCGAATCTTCCGGTTGGGACGCATGGCGAAGGTGATGGCATACCAGCGCTCCAGGGTGAGCACAGTCAGGGTGTACACAGAGAGCTCACTGGCAAAGACCGTGAAAAACCCGGCTGTGTTGCAGCCAGGGCCAGTCTGCCACTCTATGGCGTGGTTATAGTACTCTGATCTGGTGTGGAGATCCACTGAAGCGATCAGAAGGAGGTATAACCCCATGCAAAAGTCAGCAAAGGCCAAGTTACACATCAAAAAGCGAGGTACAGTCAGTTTATAATGACTGGTGAGAAGGATGAAAAGGACAAAAATGTTGCCTAGGATGGCAAGCAGGTTCACAAACCACACCACAATCCTCAGAAATTGATATCCCATTATATCCTCACAGGGATTAAATTCATCAGGCTCTGGTGTGCATATTACGTCTTCATTGCCTCCACAGACGGGGTAGTCATAATGACTGTCAAAGGTCTGGACATCTTCCATTTGAGGGTTCTTGAGCTCTTTGCCAAAGCCAAGATTTCCTTCTCCACGCTCTTCCAAAAAAATGTAATAATGGTGATTTTCATGAAAATTTGTGAAGTTGGTGTTTGTGTCATACATAGCATCAGTGTGGTCTGTGTATTCTTCTGCATAATCTTTGTAAAATGGGTCTCTGAGAGCCTTGACTGATCTCTTATGAAAGCCGTGGCTGCTCTGGTTACACATCAGGTACTCCAGGATCCTGAAAAAGTAGAGGGAGAAATCACTGCTGGCATTACAGTCTGACTGGCACACAGCATGTAAACAAAGAGAATGCTTCAAAACCACATCATCCTGAATGAAAATGTGGCTATAAAAATGTGATTGGATATATTTTTGTTAACAGACCATATAGTGTATGACAGCGTTTCTGGCTTTTTTAAAATTTTATCCTCTGTAGTAATTTTACTCGTTTTGCATCCATAATTTATCTTCTTTTTTTTTTTTGGAATCTACATTCTTACTAGGTAAGAAGACATTTACCTACTGTTTGTAACTTCTTGGATAATACATACAGTATTACTTTCTTTTTCACTGTTGTTCACAATTCATTTTTTTCCAGAACTTCCATTAGTGTAATTTCTGTTCAGTAGCTTCTTTAGAGCTAACTAGCAGTTCAGCAATTTGGAGACCTGTACTTCATGGTGTGATGCAGCTGTTATTTGTAGTAAAAAAATTTTCAGTAGTCAAAAGCTTTTCAGTTAGAAAACATATGAGACTTGAGGGTATAACCCCTCCAACACTTTTTTCCCAGGCCTTGCTGTAGCACATTACCCTTTTCTTTTTTTCTTTCCCTTTAATTATGGGCTCAACAAGAGGAGGAACTGCTGCAAAAGGTCCTACAAAAAAATTCTTCTGCCAGTTTGCAGTTGTAATCTCTTTCAAAAAACATTGTCTACACCTAGAAAAAAATGGTTATAAAAGTGCCAATGCATGTATTTTTTTATTACTAAGAAAACATTATCTTCACTGACATACTTAAAAAATAAATGCCAGTCAGTGAAACTCACCCACTTTTTTTTTTCCAGCTCTTGAAAGCACAGCAGTGACTTGGATATGATAGGTCAGCCCGCATTAGCTGAAAAAATACCTTTACAGCTGGTAATTTCTTTAAAGCCCAAGTATTTTTTGCCATTATTTCTTTTAGGCTTTCTAATCCTTTGGCTGGAAGGTTGGCAACAGCTGTTCTGGAGATGTCCCTAAGTAAAGACAGAAAAAGATGACTGGATCAGATGTTTTTTTCACATTGTTACAGTTCTTCAGGAGTTTCACAGAATTCTACAATAAAAATCAAATCCAGAGCAGGTGGGAATTTCATATCGCCTTCCTAAGTTCTGATACCATTCAAATTCAAGTAGGCTGTTCATTTCTCTGTGATTTTAACTATCTTTTAAAGCTCTTGTCTTTAATGTCTTATAGCACAGGATATGAATTATAATGAAATATCGTAACTTTTTAAATTACACCTTTAAAACCAACCAGACACAAATGCATATGCAAACACAAAGTTTTAAAAATTCTTTAAAGAAATTACATCTTCCACTGGAAGAGTTATATTCCCTTAGGCTTCTGTAGATTCATTTTAACCTATTGGCACACTTTAATAGAAAGCATTGCAATTCCTAAAAGAGTATTCTCTGTATACTGAAATTAAAATTTTCTGTCTTAGTCCATCCTGAATCTCTCAGAAAACTGAGTATTATGCTTATTGCTTTCTACTTGTCTGCTGAGGTGGACTCATGAGAGAGATGATGCCCAGTTGATGAGGAGGTGGCTTTCCTTTCAAACTGCCAGGTGACTGTCACCTGTGTTTTCTACTCAGTTTTTGCTTTGTCCCAAAACCTCTTCTAGTGACACTTGAAGTCAAGATATTCTTAGAGTTACGTCTGTGAAGAGGTAAACCTGTAAAAAGGGCTCTAGTGTAGGAACATCGTCTGAGCATTGTTTTAGCACAAACACCCTCATTATAAATAATGCAGCTTTTTGCTACACTTTCTGAGCCCTCTAGAAGTCTTGCTCACTGTCTGGTTTCCTGCACCTAAAGGGAAATTAGAACTAATTTTATGCTTTAAACAACTTTTAAATGTCTAAAACACTGGAGTTTGCACTGTTTTTGGTGTTTTCTCCCTTTTGATTTGTTTGGTTTTAAATTGAGTTAGAAAATGCTGCTCCTTTTTGTAGGAGGACTTTTTTACTTCTAAAGGCTTCCTTGCTATCATATGTTTTTTAATATGTCACAACTAATCAATTTCAACTACATAAAAATCTTTTTTGTTTTTCTGGAATCCTTTTCAATACGTGTTTCTACCAACAGCCTGAACTGGCTCTTCTAAGAGTCCAAATGTTGCCTGCCATCATTTTACCTTCTAAAGAATCACAGAGTAGTTGAGTTTCCAAATCATCCGGTCTGACCTCCTTGATCAAAACAGAGTCACCTGGAGCAGGTTGCCCTGAGCTGTCCCCATTAACTTCTCAGCATCTCCAGGACAGGAGACAGCCTCTGTAGCAATGTGTTACAGCATTTGACCACTCTCACAGTAAAGAAATTTTTTCATATAAGGTCCCCTCTCAGTCATCTCTTGTCAAGGCTGAACAGGCCCAGCTCCCTCAGTCTTTCCTTGGGAGAGAGATGCTCCAGTCCCTTGATCATCTTTGTTGCCCTCTACTGGACCTGTTCCAGAAGCTCCAAGTCTCTCTTGTACTGAGGAGCCCAGAACTGGACACAGCACTCCAGATGTGGCCTCACCAGGGCTGAGCAGAGGGGCAGGATCACCTCCCTTGACCTGCTGGCAGTGATCTCCCTAATGCACCCCAGGATATCATTGGCCTTCCTGGTCCCCAGGGCACACTGCTGGCTCATGGACAGCTTGTTGTCCACCAGGAACCCCAGATCCTTGTCTGCAGAGCTGCTTTCCAGTAGATCAGCCCCCAGCCTCTACTGGTGCATGGGGTTATTCTTCCCCAGGTGCAGGACCCTGCATTTGCCTTTGTTGAATTTCAGACAGTTCCTCTCTGCCCATCTCTCCAGGCTGTCGAGGCCCTTCTGAAGGGCTGCACAGCACTCTGGGGTATCAGCCACTCCTCCCAGCTCTGTGTCATCAGCAAACTTACTGAGGAGACAAACTAATCTTAAGTCACTCCCCAGTGTCATGGTCATTATAGCCATGCCTGCACCCAACCTTCACATCTACAACAAGGCCTTCCATATTTCTTAGTATAAGGTCAATCAGCACACCATTCCTTGTGGGATCCTCCACTACCTGTGACAGGAAGTTGTTATCAGTGCTTTCCAGGAACCTCCTGGACTGATTATGCTTTGCTGTGTTGCTAGTACTGATTGTGTCAATATCCCAGAGAGGGTGCAAAGGGATGCCCCATAGTCCTGTCTTGTGGTTATACCTTTGCTTGTATTTACTGGAGTCAGCCACTCTTAAGTCTCCCTGCACTCCTTGGGTAGTTGCTATAGCTCTCCCCTTTCCACACCTTATCTCTGTTGAGCCTGGCTGTGTCCCCATTTCCCTTCAAATGTAGTTCAAAACTCCCATAACAAGCCCTGCTAAGTCCTGAGAGAAGTCCTTTTCCCCCTTTGAGACATTTTATAGAACTCTTCTTCTACAGTAAAACATCTTGGTAAATTAGATCTTGGGACAGATCTTACCAAGACAAAGCTGGCCTTTCAGCAACCCTCATGGGTCTCCATCAAGTCCTCATGGTGGCAGCTATCTGCAGGCAGGTTAAATGCCGTGTGATGGGAGATGCCAAGACTCTTTGAAAGGGAAATTACACCTCACAGACACTTGAGAGTTCTTTGAAGATGTACTGGCACAAGCTTATGGAGAAAGATGATCCTGTTTGTGCAATGAATTAGGAATTCTGACAAGCCTTGACAAAATCAGATATCAAGGGCTGTTGAGGTAACTAATCTGTTATGTGACAAGGGGAATGTCTCTCCTGGATTAATTGAAAAATGAAAGAGTTGGGGAAAAGCCTGAGAACAGATGACAAGTTTTCGTGGTAGAGGAAGAATGAAAAATTAATTGGTCTCTGAATATACAGGTCATTGGAGCAGGGCCCATAGAGGCCAGGCTAGTGCTGGTACTACTGAAATACTCATAAACAGGCTGGGAGGGAAATAAGAGTAGCTGCAACAAAGCTCATTTCTGGCACAAAGTAATACAAGGTAGTGAAAGCTAAAGCTGATTGTCTAAAGAAGCAGAAGGCTCCTGCAATAGTACGTGGCTGAGCAAAAAAATAATCAGTATGATTATTGAATTAATGAATGTAAAGTACATTTAGGAAATTAATGAATGTAAAGTACATTTAGAAAAAGGCAATTTTAACTTTACATGGATGATAATGGGGTTTAATTTAGCTAGCACTCTGGAAAGATCTTGGAGTTCTCTGCACATGCCAGATCAATGCTTTTAGTAATGTTGAAGGGAAATAGAATGCTAAGAATTCTTGGGAAAGAAATAGAAAATAGAGCAGTGTCGTGGTTTGACGCTGGTTTAAATGTCAAACACACGAAATCCAATTATGTGCATAAGGGGAATGTGGATTTATTGAGGAAAATGTAAAGAAATTTCAGGGAAAAACAAGGTCCACACTGGAACAATTGTACTATAAAGGAAAGTTTATTACTAACAGAATGGGAAAAAAAAGAAATGATAACAAATTAAAGCAAACCTTTAAACACTTTTCCTTTCCCAATGCCTCCTCCTTTACTACAAACCTTTCACAAATGAAAACAAAACAAGAACATGGCATTTTGGTCAAAGTGGCATTTTTTCTAAGAGTCTTTTTATGCTTAAGGAAAAGCCTTGCTAAGGGCTGTGCCATAGAATTTTCACAACTTTACAGTCTGCCCGGTCCTGTTGAAGTGAAAAAGGTATCTCTCCTATGAATCTTTCGCAGTTTCCCCACACTGCCAAGTCATGGGCCACAGGAGAAAATGGGGTTTTAATCTTTTAAGGATGAGTTATCTCAGCCTGAAAGTGAAAGTTCTCTGCTTCAAATCTCTAACAGCTTCTCATAATTTCTATGTGGCCTGGCATAGGCCTCTCTAGAACAGCCTTTCACAACTTTTATATGGTCTGGCATAGCCCTTTTTATAAAGTTACAGGCTGCACAAGAATTTCTCATCCCCCCAAGTTTTTTCCGAATGGATTGAAGTCCTTCCTATGGTTTTGCAAGAAGCATTTTTTAAGCTTCATTCCAAAAGCGCAACAGCCCTCTTTTCCTGTCACCATCTAGCTGCCTTCCCATGTGGTCCTATCCCTTCCCCTCTGTTTCTGATCTTGGGGCTGCCATGTTCAGCTTCGTCCTGTGTGACTTTTCTCTTCTTTTCTCACTGACTTGAAAGAAAAAGTGTCTTTGTCGGCTGCGGTGTGTGGCATTTCTTTGACTTTGGTGAGAGCTGTTCTGGATGCAGGGATGCCCCGCCGGCCCTGCCGGTCCCGGGTGGGGTCTTGGCGGCCTCAGATCATCTTGGCCACATGGCCTCGGTTCCAGGCTGCCTGTGGAGCAGGGACAGCCCTCTCCCTGGAAGGGAAGGACTGGCCCCACGCTGCCGTGGCACCGAGAGGTTGAGAGGGGCCTGGCCCAGGCCCAAGCCCGGGCCCTCTGGCCACCCCTCAGCCCTTGAGGCCAGAAACAAAGAGAGGTCTCCTGCGCTTGCACAGGCTTTTTATATGCAAAATTGCAAAAGCAATCGGCCCAAAAGCCCGTCATTTAAACTCAGGTTCAACCTATTACAAGCAGAAAAACTTAACTTCATAAATCTAGTATGACTGTAACTTCAATATTATATACAGTTCTAAAAATACTATATGCAGTTATAATAAGAGCATGGAAAGCTACAGCTAGAATGATAAAAGTAACACGTTGTTTATATATGAAGTAATAAGGTACAGATAAGGACTTTTCTCTTGGGAAAAGCTATGTCTGGAAGCAGCAGTAAGACTGTAGAGCGAGGCAGATTGTAAAGAAAGTGATTGGTAATGATTATTCACTCTTGTGAGATGAGTTTTGGAACACCTAAAAATGAGAGGCAAGAGACTTAAAAATAAGAGAAAGCATAATCTTTTCACAGAATTGCATCATTCCATTGTGAAAATCAGTGCCAAGGTTTATCGTGTAGGCCAAAAAGCTAAGTAACAAAAAGGACAATATACCTTTTTGTTTATGTTTCATTCACAGTTGTGTAACATTCTCATCAGAAACGGCTGGCTCAAGAAGAACACCCCAGGGGACAAGGACTTGTGCTTTGGAAACAGGAGCTCGTGCTTTTTGCTGAAAGGAGCTTCTCTGGATGTACAGGGAAGGGAACTTCAGCTCCTGGAGAGCTGTGAACAGAAGGGAGTAGCCAGCCCAGGGCTCCAGCTGTGGAAACAATTTCCCAGGGAGCAGAGGTGAACATGCAAAGTCTGTGGCAACTCACAGTGTTACCAAGTGATGCTAAAGTCTGAAAGAAACATCTGTTTGGTGAGAAGAAAGGGCTTGGAAGAATTACTTATAAGACTGTGTAATTTCTGTTCTATCTCACCAAATCCTGTGAATTCTTTTATGTATGTGCCTATGGGTATATATTTAAGCAGACAGGTATTGTAGGTTTTGTTTTCAAACACTCTGTTTTTTACTGGGGAGCTTGGGGAAAAGTTATAGGCAAAGATGCCTTGAAGTTCTTGTTGATTTAGGATTAATCCTGTTGCAGATCTACCAATAGATACTTGGTCCCATCCATGCGCTGTATTAAGCACAGTGGCTCAGAAGTTTGGAAGGTCCCAAAATCCCAGTTTGAGAAGTCCCTAAACTGCTGGTATGTGGTGTCTGCCACCAAGAAGTCTTGTGACCTCTTCATACCACTGCTATTGTAAACCAAAAAGCTTCCCAGGAGTCTGGTGATAATTTGTCTTGGAACAGAAGATAACTTCTTAGTTACTCTACCTAGGCCCACAGTTTGCTAGTGACAAAGTGTGTGTCAGCTGGCCAAGAGGAAAGTGTGGGATTCTCAGGGATATTTTTTACCATACAAATCTCGACTTGATGATTATCTAATCAGATTTGCAATCTACTTCAAGCAGCATAGCAGCTGTCTTCAAACTAGATTGAAAAGGTTTATAAATAATTAATAATCCTCAGAGCCATGTGAATCCAACTAGTTGGAGTTGCCAAGACTAGAATATCTGTGCCTGCATTCATATAGAAGACACATTTTCCTGAATGATTTGTGTGCCAATGTATAGAATAATAGAAACATTAAGGTTGGAAAAGACCTTTAAGATCATCAGTCCAACCATCAATCTAACCACCACCACGTTCACCACGTCCTCAAGTGCCATATCCACACGTTTTTTGAACACTTTCAGGGACTGTGACTCCACCACTTCCCTAGGTAGCATGTTCCAATGCTTTACAAGCCTTTCTGTGATTTTTTTTTTTTTCTAATATCCAACCTAAAACTCCCCTGGCACGACTTGAGGTGATTTCTTCTTGTCCTGTCACTTCTTACCAAGCCCTGATCAGTCCCAATCAGTCAAGGAGCATCAGTCCTGATTTTGGTCTGCTGACAAAAATGGGAACTGACTTCAGTTATGCCTGCCTCATTAACATCTAATAATATTGATAACTAAGATGATGTTGAAACACAGCAGTGCTTACATTGCATGGAAGAGTGTCTTGCTGGCAGTGCTAAGCTATAGCTGGCACCAACTTAAAGAAACACAAGAGAGGCAAGAGGTGTCTGATGGACTTGTCAAGAGGATCTGCCTCAAACTGAAGTGAGTGTAAAAGAGGCTAGGTGGGAAACTGATAAAATGAATGATCGCAAATCACAAGGCCTGGATCGCAAGGAAAGTTCTGAAGCAGCTGAAGGAGGAAGTAGTTGAATTGGTAAAAGAGTCATGGAACCTTCAGCTTAGCTGTCCTGCAGAAAGGCAGCAAACAAGCCACCACCAAATATGATATAACTTGGGAAAGTCAGCATGTAAGAGTTTTTTGTGAAAATAAGTCCTGCCTTGCAAACTTCTCTGAGTGTTGTGTTTATGATCTGCTCAAAGTCTCCTGGGACTTCTACAAGGCCTTTAACAAATGCCCACAAGGCTGAGACACAAACCAGGCAGACACTCTCTTGTGGAAGGTGTCAAATGCTCAGGATTGTGGAAAAGGCTAGTGACTGCTAGCCTAGAGCCAGACCAGAGTTGAGCTTTTAAGTAGCCATGGTCTAGAGCCCACTGAGGTACTGGAAGTGGTAGCGCAGAGTTCTACGTGGTGAGGCGGAACAGCAACCAAAGTGCTCTCAACCAATTTCAACATTTTGGCTTGGCAATGGTTTTGTTTCATCCTCACTTATTTTCTTATAAATCTCATGTGACATTTCTAGGCCGTTGCTTATCTCAGATGAAATTTACACATTATACTGAATGTTAAAGAGACAATGGAGGGTTCAGATAAATATGGGACTATAACATAGCTTATGAATTCAGAGGTGTTGTTTTCGGAACCAACTGTATATTATAGAAGTGTTAAAAAGATATTTATTTGCTCAGATTTTTTTTCTTTTTTCCTGGGTTATTATATTTTGGTCTAATTCTTTGTTGGTTTTATGAAGTCAGAATTTCAGAACTAGATCTAAGAGATAATAATTTTTGTCAGTAATCCTTTTCATTGCTGGAAGCATGCAATTGTAGTATGAAATCCAGTAATAGCAATAATTTAAAAGACAGGTAATTAAGAAAATGAGATTGAATGCATCATAGTACAATTGAGAATTTTTACCTAATCGTATACAAATTTCTGAATACTGCAATAATTTAAAAAGGCATAAAATACATAATAGATGGGCTTAAACTACAGATACTATTTTAATTCTACTGAAAGATTTTTTAAGTCTACAAATTAACATTGTTTGATTAGCAAAACACAGAGTACTTCTCTTGCTCAAAGACTTGCTTGTGTCCCACGGCAGGAACATTTCAAGGTTGGGAAATGATGCTCTAAAGAGCAATTTTGCATTCTACAGATAATTAACTACTCACATGTATCTTGCGTGACTGTAACGTTTTGAGTTTGGCCTGTGTGCTTTGTAAAAGCTAATTGAATAATGAGCCTGATTGTATTTTTGTTGTACTCTGTTGAACTTTTACCCTAGGCAGAAGCTCTTGTTGCATTTAGTAAGTCAGGTCCACTGAATTGCTGAACCCTTGCCAAGGTTTCATTTTGAGGTGAAGAGCAATGTACTGTCATAATACTGTGAAAATAGTTTTCCAAAGGGAGCAATCTGTGTATACATCCACATACATCTGAGTATACAACAGTGACAAAGGAATCAGAATTACTGACATCTCTTTTCCTCTCTTCAGGGATTATAATCCCTGCTTCCTCTGCTGTTGTAAACTGCAAATTTGAAAAAAGAAAATTACCTAACATCTCAATACTTACTTAAGTATGTTGAATGAGGTGGTCTAAGAGCATGGCCAAACTCACATAACATACATATATCAGGCACAATTCTTTGTAGTTAAATCTTTCTCACTGGGTTTCTTTTAAGCCAAAATGGAACCTTACCCCATTAGGGTGGACCCATGTCTGTTTTTCAGCCTTTAAGTTGCTGTTGTTGCTGAAATCCTGATCAAAAAAAAAGCACAATCTGTGGGGCACATGTTCCAACCACCATAAATTCTTATCTCGCTTGAGGAGTGTATATAGGGAACTCCAGACAACAAGTTCTGCCAGCTTGGTAGGGAGGCAAGACAGAATTTCTCTTTAGAGTACTATAACATCCCCGCTCCCGGGGGGGTCTGGGCTGGGTTTCATTACGTAGCTAGGGAAGGAGCAGGGGCCTACTCTGGGGAGAGGTCTGGGCAGGGGATAGGGTTCATACAGAAATAATACCATTCAGTGCCATGCAAAACTAACTATTTGTGCATTACTACAGAGTACCATAAATGTTTTTGGTTTTGAGGGGTGTTTTTCCTGGTTTTGGGGAGTTTTTAAAATACTTTTTTTCTGCATACTGCTGCCACTATAAGCAATGTCATTCATTGTCCGAGAAAAAAAGCAATATTCTCACAATCCTTTCCCATAGAGTTAATTTTCAAGATGAAACAGTTTTGTAAGTAAAACTTCCTTTTTGAGGAAGATCCAGTGGCCAGCTAACAACACCAAGGTGCCTGAACAAAAATTTTTTTAACAATTTTTTTCTTGTAATAAGCTGTTTACACTGCCCAAGGGAATATGGAAGGGCTGTATTGGTCAGACTTTTCAGACTGTTACACAAATTAATCTGTGGTCTGGTATAGTGGGGTGTGTATACGCCCCACTATACCAGACCACAATGAGGCACCAATTGCAAGGATATTTTTGTCTTCTGTGGGAGGTGTTAAGGGCCATTGACATGACACAACAACACTACTAGGTTTTCACTCAGTTTTCATTTTTTGACTTCAGCCCTCTTAAGGTAACGCATATGTGGGAGTTTCAGGAGCTCTTTTATTACTGTTAAAATAGTTCTAGTTCCTGAAGGTCAGCTAAGAGGTCTGTTCAGGTGGAAGGATTCCACTTTAAATTGTTGCTCATTTTATGGCAAACTTTTTCTATATCACACATGCAGAATAATTCCTGGTTATCTGTGGGTAGCACAAGTCCCTAACCTGCTATTAAAATTACATTACAATAGAATTAAAAGCTAGTAACTTGAATTATTAATTCTGTACTAGTTTTGGCTGGCATAGAGTTAAATTTCTTCATGGTAGCTGGTATGGGGCTATGTTTTTGATTTGGGAGTGAAAATAGAGTTGATAATACAGGGATGTTTTAGCTGTCGCTGGGCAGTGCTTATACACAGCTGAGGCATTTTTTGTTTTTCGCACCATCTGACCAGTGAAGAGGTTAAGGGTGCACAAGAATTTGGGAGAGGACAGCCAGGACAGCTGACCCCAGCTGACCAAGATATATCCTAGACCTTATCAAATCATGCTCAGCAATAAAGGCTGGGTGGAAGTTTGCCAGGACTGCCATTGCCAGGGGACTGGCTGGAAATCAATAGGCTGGTGGTGAGCAATTGTTTTTGTTACATCACTTGTTGTTCTTGGGTTTGGTTTGTTTTCTTCCCTCTCTAATTCTTTTTTCAACATCCCTTTCTTAATTATTAAGCTGACATTATCTCAACCCATGAATTTTCTCACTTTTACCCTTCCAATTCTTTCCCTCATCCCATTGGATGCAGGGGCGAATACGCGGCTGTATGGAGCTGAGGTGCAGGCCAGTGTAAACTGTGACACCATCCCAGGAGCTTTAGCTTAGGACTAGTATATCAAAGTATCATGATGTGAAATACTCTGGATTTTTAAATCACTCTTGATTTACTGTGCTTAAGTGCCATTTCTGGCCTTGTGCGTTTGGGAAGCGGTACCTCTGTCTGTAATGGCACTATAGTACGTACCATGCCTCTCTTTAGTTAGAAGTACTGCTAGGACTCTTATTAGTCATGAAGGTATATCATTCTAATAGGAGAGGGATAGCTGGGCTGTTTAGACTGCAAGTAGAAAACATGTCCTCTGATCAAGGACCAGTGGTAACCGGGCTAGCACAATAGTTATAGAAGACTAGAAAAAATTCAAGTCATTTGGGATATCTAATTCGAAAACACAGGGTAAAAAGGAAGTTCTTTACAGTTAGATATGTTCATCCTAGGAAGGCATCTCTAGCCCCTAAATGAAGAGGTTTTGTGTAGCTGACACATCTCAAAGTTAGCCCTTGCTCAGGAAGCTTACCTGGCTCTTACAGCATACAGTTAACCACTCACAACCCTTTGCAGCGCATCATTACTTGTTCACCTGTCTGGCATAACAACAACACTGAAACTTGAAATACCCACAATAATCAAGAGTCAAAAATCTCTGCTTCTGCAAGCTCTTGCCTGCTGGAGCCAGACTCATTTTCTGGAGTTGAAAAGAATCTGAAAGAATAATAATGACTTGTGCACCTTTTGTTACTGCAGGTAGCTGCTAGGATTTCTTCCAAGAACAATACACTTATGAATATGCTGTTTTCCTGAAGAGCAGAAAGTAGAACTTACTCTTACATGGACTGAGCACTGCCGGCACCTACTGATTTTGCAGTGGAGGAAGAAATTCCCCTTTCAGTGTTTCAGTTCTCCTTGTGATCACCCGTAGGCTCTACATTACATACTAGACAATTCGAGTCAGGGAATGTCATTCTTCTGGAAATTCTTAACTTTAAAGTTTTATTTTCATTCTGTATTATGATTCCTAATTTTAGTGAAAAGTTCTTTGGAGGATTATAAAATCAGACAGGAAGCCAAATAAAATGAGAGAAAAGAAGAGCGTCAGAAGTGACTACTTTTCTGTCTAAAATTATTTTTTCATCTCTTTCAATTTCCTTTACCTGTGTGGTACAAGAGTCCTTCTTTTGTATTACAGTTGTGCAGCCATAAGAAAAGTTGTGGTACAGAATCTTTCAGAGGAACAATTGGTAGGAACAGTATACATAATGTAAGATGCAAGCATTTCATAAATCAGTTCCCTAAAGCACAGGTTTTGTTGCTGGTATTATTTCTGTAAACATGCCATTCCTGTCCCTGCTGCTCTGATGCTAATGGTTGTAAAGAAATTGTAAACTAAAACAGTATTATTTTTAAAGCTTTCTCTACTTCATTTTCTCCTACTTACAGTAGAGTTGGTCCACTGTGCACTCCCAGAAATGCATCATCACTGATAACTTCGAGGTATTTGTTCTTGTGCAGATAGCTGCAGAAAAAAACAAAACAGAGTGATTTGGAATTAATTATCCATAGGTTACAGCAGATCTCAAGTTTGGTTGCCTGCATGGATTTACAAAAGCAATACATATAAAGGCCATCCATTCCCAATGACATATTCAAGCATAATGATTTTCTGTGTACCCAAGAAACAAAGTACAGGTTTTCCATTTTGAAAAGAAATTAAATTCCTCAACAAATAATTTATTTTACTAATTTATTTATTTATTTATCTTTGTTCCAAATTCTTTTCTCTCTCTGTCATACACATAAGGACATGTGCATACATACTGTATCTTCAAGTACATAGGTGTGAGGATGAGGTGAAATAGTTTTGTTTTCTTCCATCAGAATGAGGTATGGGGAATTACATGACAGAACACATAATGAACAAACAGAAAGATAATTTCCTCCATGCTGCGAGTTCAGTAAAAGTTTTAAATGCTTTAAAATCTCCACAGTCAAGTGGAGGTTTCCATATACAAGTCAAAAGTTAAGATTGAAGTTTCGTTATAAGAAGAGCAAGGAAAGTGTTGGATGTTTGCTACCCCATTATAAACATTTATAAACTAGCTTGTGATGTAGCTAATAAGATAAAAATGCAGTAGGAAGGTGGTCACAACAGATGTCAGAGGGTGTCTCTGAAGTTCACAGAGTCACAGAATATTCTGAGTTGGAAGGGAGCCATCAGGATCATCAAAATCCAACTTCTGGCCCTGCAAAAATCAGCCTCACTATGTGCTTGACAGTGTTGTCCAAATGCTTCTTGAGCTCTGTCAGGCTTGGTGCTGTGACCACTTCCCTGGGGAGCCTGTTCCAGTGCCCAAACACCCTCTGAGTGAGGGACCTTTTCTAATATCCAACCCAACCCTCTCTGATACAACTTCAGGCCATTCCCTCAGGTCCGGTCACTGGGTACCACAGAGAAGAAATCATTGTCTTTCTCTTCTCTTTCCCTCACAAGGAAGTTGTAACAGCAATGAGGTCTCCTCTCAGTCTCCTTCATGCTGAAGAGACCAAGTGACCTCAGCTGCTCCTCATACAGCTTCCCCTCAAGGCCCTTCACCATCCTCATAGCCCTCCTTTGGACACTCTCTAATAGTTTAATAGCTTTCTTATATTGTGACCAAAACTGCTCACAGGACTCCACATGAGGCCACACCAGTGCAGAGCAGAGCAGGACAATCCCCTCCCTTGCCCATCTGGCAAGCCCCGGTGTGGAAAAAATTAAGGAAAGATTCTAATCCTGTCCTTGTTGAAGTCATTGGCAAATTTTTCATAACATTCACTGGATATAATCTTATATTGATCACCATGGTGAGAAATGAGAAGTAAATGCACTTCATCTGGGTTACACAACAGAAAGTCTTAGAGAGCCAAATAACGCTTCTGGCATGTTATTCATTGGACATTACTCATGCCTTAAGCCTTGTTTCTTACAGAGGAAAATAGCTTACATCACTTTCTCAGCTGTTGTTGTTTGAAATAAGCTTTCATTCTTTATAAATATATGGCATTCTAGTATCCCCTGGCATTTGTGTTTTGTGAGAACTGATATTCTGTAAATGGTACATTATTGTTGTGAACATTTCCTTTAGTATGCAAATTTCCTCATGATTTTGTCTGCAAAACAAATACAAAAATTCAAACCAGAGTAACCAAGTTAAGAATTAATCCAAGATTTCAAAATCTAGGTTGTAGTGTTGAAGGACACAAAAACCTGCTTAACCTAACAAAACCTGTCTGCTTTAGTAACTAGACACTGTTATACAACCAGTTAAGTACTTGTCCAATTTTGAAATATTTTCTCCTGATATTTGAGTACTATAGTAAGTAATAAACCTGAAATATAATAGCTGATATACATGATAAAAATCTTCAAAGTTACAAATAGAAACAGAGACTTTGGGAAGTACAGAACCATGTGTTACTAAGGAAGGGCTATGGTGTTAGCTGCCAGTTTCACATCAATGAGTCAGGCCCATCAGAATGTATAATTTCCTGATGCTAATTTATTTCAGTTGTTTAAGCCCTTTTATTTTGATAGGCACCGCTTTTAAATGGAAAGAATAAGACTTTGGCAAATACTAATTTGACAAAGAAAGCTTATGTAGAGTCAGTATGGTTCCTTCTGAAAGTGCCACTAATCCTTTTTAATGATAGATAAATGATACAGAATGTCATTTAAATTCATTGCAGAAGAGAAAACCACAATACTGATATCAACATATCTAAACAAATCTTAGAAGTTTTAGAAATCATATCGATGATATGTAATATCTAGCTGCAGTGGGGACACTAGAATAATCATAATTTTGTAGAGTTGGTGGGTGGCAATGAGTTACACATGAATACCTCGGTACAAACCATGCAGGAAATCTGTAGTAGTACATGCAGAATCTGGAGTAGGTGATGCTGATGGTTTTGTAGTGCTATGTAAGGAAATGAAGGCCCTTCTTCATGTTTTCAATCCAGTTAGATCAGTAAGGCAACTATACTTGTGTTTAACAGAGCCTCTACAGACTCGAAGTCCAGGGCTAAGTGGGAAGAATACTGGGTTAAGCCTCAACCCCACCAGAAAACACCATGACTGCAGGATGCTGAGCAGGACCTTCTGAGGGCACAAGACACTAAGAGGACATTTCAAGTGCTATGTAAAAGAGGACAAGGTCAGGGCATGACAGAGATACTAAGTATTCAGACAGCATCACTGCATGCTTCATAAAGCGACAGGCTAGAGAGTCTGCATGAGGAAAAGCAACCTTTTATTTCATCTTGAGTGGCACGCATGCTCTGTTTGAAAATGTTAGTGTCTCAACTTCTGTTTTAGAAGAGCAACCACCAGGTACTGATATTCAGCAACTCTCAAGGAGTAAAAAAGCTGAAGAGGCAAACACAGCTGTAGTCTCCAAAATAGAGAGAGAGAGAGAGAGAGAGAGAGAGAGAGTGATAGATAGATAGACAGACATATGTATATATATATAAGAAACAAAACTATGAAAGTTACATTATTGAGAGCATTCTGGGAGGTCTTTAAAGACACCATTTTGGAGATACAGAGCAAATATCAAAAGCAAGAATTGTCAAAAGAAGACCAAAATCCTGAATATTCAAAATATTCAATTGAGATGAAAAACTGAGTAATGCTGTAGGGTCTGAATATAAAATTTTACAAAATATTTTCTTTTTTCTGGGGGTAAAAGATATGAATGAAAAATTCTGACCAACTATTCAACTAATTAACATATAATGCCATATACCATTCCTTAAATGTGAAAGATTTCTGTTTCTCTTTGTTCACTGTACAAGGTCACTCATGCCATCCCCTATGTTGCAGCTGGACACAGCCTTCTTGGTGGATTTTAAAGCTGAATTATTTCACTGATTAGGATTCACTGCAATTTCATTAGCACAGGGAGTGATGGGATAAGAATGAACAGACAGATTAGGGTAAAAGGGAGGTTTTGCAACATTTTCTTAAAAAGGATTACTTAGTTAAAAATCAAGTTAAGTTACCAAAGATCCTAGTTGGAACACCTCACTGGCTTATGGAATTACGTATTGTCTGCTCATTGTTTTCAGCTTCTAGTTTTAAAATAAGGCAGCAGAGAATAAAAAACAAGGCAGGGATTAATATGTTGGACACATATTTCAGTATCACTACTATAATATTAAATGGGCTCTGAACATGTGACAGGTTAATGTATCTATGCATGCAGCTGGATTATGAAATTGAGGTTAAAGAAAGCAAAAACAGGCAAAAAAGATGCATTGGTAAGTGAGCAGTATAAAGGATTCATTATATGATTTTTCTACACAATTGCTTGTCTTAACTCTGAGCTGTACCGAGCATTACAAGTGAACCCTGAAAGTGTATACCAAAGTAAATACATTCTTTTGGAGTTTATTTTTGCAATTAGATTTTGAGATCACACACTTTCCACTTCAGTAGTTTAGATAGTTATGTAAAAGCTCATCACAAATATATTTTGCCATTCACTGAAAATATATTTTAAAAACTCTTCTTTCCTCACCAATTACCTTACAGAAATAAATATTGGTGCAGCAGCACCGCTTTGCAGGAGTGATGCAGTTTATGGACCTTAATGATGGGTTAAGATGAGGGATTCAAGTCAGATGAATGCTTTTCAGTGAAAGTGTCATTCAGCCCTTCATTCCTGGTTTCTCACTTCCCTGCCCTTGTAAAACTTACACAGCAATACTGTGATTAGCTGTTAAACACAGATCCTTGTTGGAGGACAGGATCAACTAGGTAGTGCTATTATTCAGTGTGATAATGGAAACCATTTATCCATGGTTTTTCACCTATACCTGCATTAATTTTTTTGACCCCCTTTAATTACATAGACATTTTAATACTCTAAGAGTGGTAGAAAGGCATAAGGCATAGTAGAAGATAGCCTCTGAGATTCCCAAAATGTCTTCTGATTTTTGGATGGAACATGAAGTCTTTGAACAATTTGCCAAAAATTTATTGGTTTTTGTTTTGCTCTGTTACTTATTTTTGACCTTGAGATAATAATTCAAAACCCATTAAAATTTCCCTCACCCTTTTTATATTAGTTCATTTTTGTTCCTATTTTTGTTAAGTTCAAAGGATCTTGGATCAGACCCAGAGAAAAACAGGTTCTTCCTTCACTATACAGTGGTAGATAAACAAGAGTTCAAATTAGAAAAGTCAGAATTTAGAAAATGAAATATTTGCCTCTTGCATTAACTTAATGCTGCTTCTAGAAAAAACAAATCTCCAAGCTTGCACTTAGTTAAATTATACTTTATCTGGTCATATGGTAACCAAACTACTTCAGAAAATTAGTTTAGAAATTTCAGTGTAGTTTATCAGACAGATAAAGGCTTTACCACTGATGTTCAGCTCCCTCGTTTGCCTTGTACATCTGGAGTAGCGCTTTGCTCCCAGTAAATGTCATGTGAGTTAATTAGGAGAAAATCGTTTGTTGTAATAAACCAATTTTACTGCTGGTAGATAAACCCATGAACTTAAGTCTAGTTTTAGTTATTCTGTTGGTTGTTTTCTTTTTTCTTTTTAGATTTGATTAACTAGTGCATCATAGCCAGTCTCTGGAAGGATTCACTTAGGATCATAAATCATAGAACATATCAGGTTGGAAGGGACCCATAAGCATCATGGAATCCAACTCCTGGGTCCCTGGAGGATGACAAAAACAAAATCATGACTATGACCATCACCCGGATACAATTTGAACTCTGAAAGTCTTGATGTTGCGACCATTCCCCTGGGGAGCCTGTTCCAGTGACTGACCACTCTCTTGGTGAAGAACCTTCTCCTAATGTCTAATCAGAACTTCCCCTGATGCAGGTTCAGCACCTGCCCCTCCACTGCCCCCCCCTGAGGAAGCTGTGGGCTTCGCTGAGATCTCCCCTCAGGCTCCTCTTCTCCAGGCTGAACAAGCCAAGTTACCTCAGTCACTCCTCATAAGGTTTGCCCTCAAGGCCTTTCACCATCTGGATTGCTCTCCTTTGGGCACACTGAAGGGTTTGATATCCTGCTCCTATTGTGGCTTCCAGAACTGCCCCCAGCACTCGAGGTGAGGCCACCCCAGAGCAGAGCAGGACAATCCCCTCCCTTGCCCAGCTGGCGATGCTGTGCCTGATGCCCCCCAGGACAGGGGGGCCCTCCTGGCTGCCAGGGCACTGCTGACTCGTGTTCAACTTGCCATCAACCAGGACCCCCAGATCTCTTTCTATGGGGCTGCTCTCCAGACTCTCACTTTGTTTGTATAACCAGAATTACACTGTGCCAGATGGAGAATCCAGCAATTGTTCTTGTTAAATTTAATATGGTTGGTGATTGCTCTCAAGTCTGTCCAGATCTCTCTGTAAAGCCCTCTACTCTTTGCCTTAAAAATACTTAAATATCCTTAAGGAATACTAATTATAAATTATTTTCTAAAAGTAAACAAACAGTATCTACAGAAGCTAGTATATGTTGTCTGCTTCTCTACTTCCCAGTTTAATAAAGCAGATGCTTAAGGACTCCATATCTTCTAAAACTACATTTTCACTTGATTCTTTAATAATAATGGGAATTCCAAAGAGGACAGAAGCAACAGCATCTGCATACTATCAGAGAAGCATAAAGAAAAATTTCTACAAAATACTGTTCAACCCGTGTTTCGTCAAAGTGTAAGAAATGAAAGAATCAACAGAGTTCATAAATTGTCTAAGGCTTGGGAAAGGTTCTGAATATTGCTGTATGCATCTTAGAGGGATTCAGTCAAGACACTGGATTTATTTTGCCACATTTTACATCTTTTGATTTCTGTGGGCACTAGTACAAACACTATGTCATCATGGAAAACTTCCTTTTTCATGTGAAAGTTTAAAGTAACTGAACTAGTGTAAGTAAAGTCAGATCTATTCCAGATTTTTGGTTTAACTCAAACCTTTTAGATTTTAAGAAGTCTAGCTAGCTGCTAAGGTAAAATAGGCAGATTGAAAAGATTAAGACCATGTGAAGGATGCTCTTATGGAATTCTTATAGAATTTAGGCCTAATTTAAAGTACTAAAAATAATCACATCTATCCTTAATGTCTTTCTGGTTAATTTAAGAGCTCAGGATGAAGAAATCTCTTTACTCATGAGAGTGACAGACTCTTCAGTCAAGCCTCTGTAGGACAAGAGTAAGCTCTGCCAAAGTGAATGGAGTCTCTAGAATTGAGATTTATTCTGTCTTAATGATTGACGCAGGTGATTTGGTATGGTGTAAAAAGGATATTCACTCACTAAATATAAATTTTTCAGAAAATACAGTAAGAAGTTGCAGGGAAATATGAAATGGTTGATTCATGCTTTTGAGATGTGCATATAATTTCTAGTGTAAGTGGCTGGTTCCTCTGAATTGCTCCCAGCACCTTACACCACTCTCTTTTTTTGCGGGTGAGAGATAACTGTGAAAGAGCTGCTACCATTACCAGTGCTGCACTTACTAAAACAAACAGTCTTGTAAAAAAAGAGCATAATTATCTTCCAAATTGTCTTAGAAAAGTTACTGATCAAACAAAGTTTTACTGTAACTTCAAACCAGGACAAAACTCACACTGGAATTACTTGCCATGATTTTATTTCTGAGCTATAAATATACATATTAAATGAAAGCACACTGCAAAAGACATTAAGCAATGATATTGTTATTGCTGGCTGAAATTAATATCCTCTCTTTGCTCCTTAAAAGTAATTAAAATAAGATATGTATTTCAGAGCCTCAAATAAGCAGAGAAGTTTGGGTTTTTTCTGCTGGAAGAAGAGAATGACTTGCTACTTACATAGCATCCAGATTTGTCCCATTAAAAGCATGGCCTTGAATACTGGTAAAACCATTATTGTAGAGTTTACTGCAGGCAGAAAAAAATTACATTGGTGTATTTTGGGCTGCTTCAATACATGAATACCTAACATCTTATGTATCATTTTTCTTTGCAACAGCACATTTATGGATGGGTTAATTTTACTCTCTCGAAGAAGCAGTAGTCACTGTGCAAGGTCAAACAAATGCCCAGAAGCGTTCTTGAGTGCACCTGAATCAAGGATACCATGTGGCAGGTGTGCCATCTTTCACCTCTTTTTACAGCAATGATATACTAAAACACTTTGCTATAATTTGCCCACCCTTAGGCAAAAAGCAGGGAAACAAAATCCTGCTAGGACTGATTAAGGAAGGCTAAAGGAACAAACAACTAGCAAAAAAAGTCTGATTTTACTATCAGGCCTGCCTTAAATTTTTAAAATTCATTCTTTTCCTCTCTTAGAGCAAAAGGATATTTTTAAAAAATTCTTTAGAATTCATTTGTTTGCATTCTAATGCTCTTCCTCCCAGTTCAGGTCATAACTCATTACAGTAATTTTCACTCCCATCAGCCCTTTCTTGTGGCTCACACTGACTGACTTGCATAACTGAATTTTATTTAACAATTTTCTTTCAAATATGACTCTTTTGATGTTTGCCACCCATTAGTTTCCATGGTATGTGCCACTTAGGTTGCAAAAAAAGTTAGACACAGTTCTAACCCTGCTGTAGCTTTACAGGGGGAGAACTTTGCAGACTTTCTCCTTTGATTTCTTTCAAATATAACCATTCACTGGCACTAGGGTCATAATAAAACAAAACCACTTTAGTCAAGCCAGTTTAAAGAAAAGAGCAGGACTGATTCGAATAGCTGTCAAAGTACAGAATTTATGCAAACTAGAATATAGATACTGTCTGTTTATGGTGTTTCTCAGCTGCAAACTACTAGAGGGTAGGACAGGAATAATTTTTTTAAAAACATTTTGCCATATGCATTACCAGAGAGGTAATTGCCTTGTGACTTAAACTGGAAGAACTTACAGGGTTAGAGATTCATTACAAAGCCCATGGAAAGCATTTGCAGGCACTGAAGTCATATAAGGATTATCTGCAATTTCACTGAAAAAGGAGACAAAATATCAGAATCAAACATCTGCCCAACAGAGCGTCTCAAGAACAGCTTTGTTATTAATTGTTCTCTGCCTTGATCATAAATAAAATTTTAAAATATGAGAAATTTATTTAAATAAATGTTTTAAATGTATT
>VYZQ01045686.1:19907-31418 GCA_013400655.1 Mystacornis crossleyi | reverse complement strand
GATACTCAGATGTAATAGTTTGTTTTGGTCTTAAACAATAACAAAACTAATTTGTTTCAACAGCAACTGGTAAGACAAGAAGTTAACAAACAGCCTTTTTCTTCCCTTCACTTTTTTTTTTTTTGCAGGAGGTTTACCTATGCTACTATTCACTGGACAAGTTAGTACAAATATTCATAGCTAATTCCAAAATAAACACATCTGAGAGAAGTGGCTCAAATTTATAGTCATGAGCTTGAACACAAAGAACAGCTAGGGTTGTACATCAGTTATTTTTGCATTTGCAAGCATATGCATGCTAAGATTTGGCCTCTTTTTCCTTCAGAGGAAGTACTAAATGACATATTTTAACACAGAATTTTGTTCTGCACGAAGAATTTTTCCTATAAGACTACTAGTAAAGAGCCAGCAGACAACATTGAGCTATCAATAGTCAGCTTAAAAAGTAAAATGAAATACCTTTCACAAGTGAGATATAACCAAATAATTAATGTACATATATTTGTACCAAAAAAACTCAGCTTGGAATTTTAGGTTGGCAAAATTAAGAGAAAATACCAGACCAGAATACACAAGGGTTCCATGAAGTTTCTTTTAAAAAGATTCATGCGGACTGAGGAATGAGGATCACTGCATTTTCCTCCATTCAGGAGAGCAGCAAAGAATTCTTCTAAAGGCTCAGTAACATAAGGAAGTTGCTTCTGTAACAGCTATAGATTCAATTTTCAAGCTTGTTAAAATGAATTTGATAGCCACTTAAAGGTGAATTCACTTTGAGCACCAGGTACTGTTTCTTTCCTTTTTCAAAAGATGTCGAGCTATTCAGTGAAACTGTACCATGTGTTAATGTGAGATTTAATGTATCTCAAAAACCAGGGTGCTACAAAGTATTAATGCATTCCAAGAATGTATACCAACAGGACTGTACTATGTTAGTTTGAAAATGGAAGTATTATTTTTAAGATAAATCCTAATAAATTCTCATTTCAGCCTTATGCTACCGCTATTAGAGGAGCAATGAAAAATTCCCTTTTTGTAACTGTTCAAATGCTGTCAGTTTTGTATCCCTGTAAATCTATCACCCTTCCTTTCAGCACCTATCCAAGTTGCCTTTCAATGGGGAACACTAGGAAGATTAGGATAAGCAGATAAGGTCTTGACCAGAGTTTCTCACAGGTTTCCTGCACGACTTCATGTGAAGTCACAAACATGTCTGTTCCCCAGGAACCCCTCTGTAAATAAAATTGCCGCGTGTTGCACACTGGGGTGGGGCAGGTCTGTGTTCCTTTTTGCCAGGTACAGAAATGTTTTGAAAGTCATTAGGCAATCACAAAACTTTGGTTAGCTACTTAAACATAAAACTTCCCAAATTTATCAGCAAGCTGTTTTGTAATAGTGTCGATAAACTCCGCTATCTTGATAGGTAAAAGGATCCTATAGCAACTGGGCACTGCCCATAGGAGCAGTATGGTACTATCTACCAACAGAGTCCAAGTGTTCTCCACTCCTTGCTCTCCTCCACTGACACCTTTTCAGCTTCTAATTTAGAGAAGCTGAAAACATACATGGTTTTTAATGTGCTTTACAGCAGCCACATCTCGCAAAGATTCAATCCTTGTGCCTGCAACATAATTCAGTTCTCATGACTCATCTCCAGCTTTCCAGGGAAAAGCAAGTTCCTACCGGGCATCATAGAGCTAGTGATACCTTTTACATGTTTACAGGAGGAACAGAGATTCAGCCTAAAAATTCTCCAAGCTTAAAGCCGTGATTAAGCCTACACAAACACAGGTGCAAGTGCAATAAGAAATTAGTGCAAACAGCAGTGCTGTATTCTGGTTTACAAGTATAAGTTCTGGTTTTATACTTATACAAGTATAAGTATTCTGGTTTACAAGTATATCCATATAAGTCTATCAAGACAGATTTTTAAAACACCAATTTATATACAGAAGTGTAAGAACTGCACAGTTCAGAACATCCAGCCTTCCAAAACTGCAATCAAATATGTAAATTACATGCATGTAAAGCCTACAACATCCTAACTATCCTATGTGCTCTAAAATACTAATCTAGTCCCTACAGGTTTAAAAGGACAAGAGTATATATATATTTATACACACACAGAGAAATACAAACATAAAAAAGTTGAAATGCAGCACACGCAGCTAGCCAGGAAGTTCAAATACATCGTCAATGTCCCTACACCAAAAGGGAAATTGTTAAGTATTCAGAATGCATGGTGACTACATTCACATACTATTACAGAAGATAAAATGCCACAAATGCCATGACTGGAAATATGACTCAGGACTGAATCTTCTCCTAATGCTAAATCTCACAGTTAGTGAACCCTCAGGCAAAAAAACCCACCAGCAGGACAAGAAGTTTTTCAATGTCACCGATAACAATCTCAACCTTGCCAAAGTCCTATACTTGGCTGCAGTCTAGAGACAACATTTCAGAATGAGACACAAACCACAGAGCCCAGTGGTGCAATGGGTGAGAGGCCCCCTTCCTGACTCAGTGGGTGAGCAGTGGAAACCCCAAAGCCTTAGATTGAAGGGAACCCAAACATGGTACAGCTCAACAAATGCTGTGTTTTAACCCATTTCCCTCAAAAGTAACACAGCTTTGAGGTATTTTTGAACAATTACCGTTGTCTCAGAAGAATAAAAGGCTACATTAGCACAACTTCAGGTGTACCTATTCTATTTCCTTGCTACTTCCTTCAATTCTTCTAGACATCTAATTAAGCACAATGTCTTATCCCAAAAGGGAACTGAACCTCTCCCTCTTTGCAGCTATACTGTAGTCCTCTCCCATTCTCCATTGACTAGTTCTTCATACCAAGAAGTTTCTTACACAGCTTCTTAGCTCATGCTCTCTCTAGGCTAAAACAGCCCCACACCAATTCAACCTCTGCTTTCCTAGAGAGAGGGCAACACACCCATGATAGAAGGAAGACTGACTTACAGTGAGTGGGTAGGATCACTGCCCCTAGGAAGAATTCAAATCTCTTCTTTTACAGAAGTGAAAGTATGAGCAATTCCATTAGGCAAGATGTGGCAAGCTCACATGAGTCTTGTGTTCCATCTGAAAAACAAACCAAAAAATCGGATGAGAATTAAAACTTCCTGCTGCATTGGCCTTTCATACCTGGGAAGCATATGGGAGGTAATGAGTATAATGTAGGAATATCTGAAAATTTTTCTACCTTGTTTCTTGTGCATTCTCCCCTCCCAAAATATTTCCCTCAAAGACAGCATCTATAGCTGACATTTTTTTTTTTAATTTAGAAATTCAGGTTAGCCACATTCTCCCGTACAACTATGCAACTTGAATTTTATCTACTGATGCACTAAGAGAGCAATGCATTGTGTAACAGAAACCCTTCTTGCTCCAAAGATCTGGAACTCTGCACAAGGGTGTAACTCTGCTGAGGCTGTGGGGATCTTGTCAGCACAAAACAAGAAAGGAGAATCCTGCACGGAAATAGATACCGGGGTACTACTCTTTGATAAACTCGTATCATTATTAAGCCATTACTCTGAAGCAACACAGAGTTTTCACATTTAGTCAAATGCACTTTTTCTGAAGACAATCCAATTTTACAGTTTTAGCAGCCTGCAGGACTTCTCTGTACAACGTGAACAGTACCAACAGAAATTGCTTATGACAAAGTTTAATGTGCTCCATTCAAGCTAAAAAGGAACAATGGTCTCGTCTGCCTTTATATTCATGGGCTGCACGGTCCTTCATTCCAATTATTAGATTTGAATTTCAATTGCACCAAGTCAGTTCCCACATCAGCTTGATGATAAATTTTCCAGAAGTATGCAATCAATCAGCCCCAAACAAACCAGTGTCCGAGTACCACATACTGTTTGTAAAAACTAGCACACTGTTAAGCTTTCTCCAATGCTCTGAGGCTTTCCTAATCTTTCTTCAAAATCAATCTGAGAAACAGAGAATTCCTCAAATTATTTGTGATAATAGTTTTGAATCTCATTACTGTTACAATTTTAACTTTTTCTTAGCTGTTATTTCTACATGCTGTCATAGACTACAGCTTTAATTCAGTAAGGAAATTAAATTCTTCTGCATTTCTTGAATTGACATTACTGCCCGTATTTAATATTATTCTTCCAGTGTTAGCATATTTTTCAAGGAAAAAGGAAATTCTTTTCCCTGTTTTCAACTCAGAGTTTTGAGCTGTACTTTTGCCTTCTCATATCAGCCGTCTACATTTAATATCTCCTAATTTCACATTTACACTCAATTTCTTGCTTCTTCTATATCAATTCCTTAAAATGCCACTGTCCCCATCTGGTTTGTAGTTTAAACATCTGTCATTTAATTTTTGGATAATTCAACACATGAACTTGTGCATTTTTAATCATCTAAGTATTAAGGGTGGAAGTTTTTTAAACTAGAGTAAGAAAGAATACTTGATGTGCTAACTTTGGTATTTTTGATTAATCTAAGGTTCTTTCATTGTACTGCCTTTTAAGATTAGAGTCTTAAAATAGCTATTAATATAAAAGCCTATTGACATTTTTAGCCTGTAGGAACATGCAGTGGGCAGAGGCAGCTGAAATAACAACATATTTGAGTAATGAACCAGCTTTATGATTTTATTACTCAGACTTTCCCAAATCTATGGCTGGCATTTTTCCCAGTAACTCAAAAACTAGGCTGTTCTACATTCGAAACTTCCAACTAATCATATATTAAAAACTTCTCATGGTGAAAGCAACAGAATAACCTTATAAAAAGCCTTTGAGAAAAACCCAACAAGTTAGATCTGAAAAATTCATGCCTTTAATTCTCTGTGCTATTTGTCTGAACAACATAAGAAAAACAAGGAAGAAATTATCTGATATAGGTTACAAAGAATTACGTTACTTACTAGAAGTATATTACATATCATATTGAAGTAACAGGGACCCTAGAACTCTAAAGGAAAGTGACAGATAGAAGGAGACACAACCTAAGCATCCTTCACTGGGCACCTTAGGCCCTCAGCAGTTCAGGAAGCCAAGGCTTGTATCAACCACTTGTATGAAGCCAAGTGACACTTGCGTTGTTCCACAATCTCTCCACATTTTTGCATAGACGTCAAGTTTTCCTCCTTCCAAAATGAAATTTCCCCCACAATTTGCTGGTCCAAAAAAGGTTCCATGTTCCTCCTTGGTCCCCAAACCACTGTACTCAAGAGATCTCTTCTGATCAGTGAGCATAAAGAAGCACTCATATGAATTTGTTTCTGAGTATTTCGCAATACAGGTGCACAATTTCCAAAATCGTCTGGGAAATCTAGATCAGCTTAACGGCACTGCTGATTGATTTATAACTTTTTTTGTGTCTGTGTAATAAAAAAGTAACCCACAGTTGTACAGACATACTAACAAACATTAGACATCAGAAAAATTCTAGAGCCTGATGCACTGGAATAGAAGGATAAACTGAGCAATAAACATATCTCAGTGGATGACTATAGCTCATGTGAGCATCATAGAGGGATGTTCATTTAATGCAGAACTGAGAAAATTAATTATTTGGTACCCAAGGAAAAAAAAAGAATGAACATGCAATAACTGACCTTTTAACAACTCTACAGCAATTAATTAAGCTGTTTTGTACTGTATTAGTCCTAAGGAAGCTACGCATTTTAACTATTTCCAGAAGAGCCTACCAAGAGTGCGACAAAGACTCAGTCTGGCAATAGAGAGCAATTTGGTGTAAGTCTGCATCAAGAAGAACTGGGCCCTTGGGTAGGAACCAGCCAATTCTCTCCCTTCTCAAAGTTAGCCATTTATTCCCACAGCAAATTCTACTAAAACTGGTAGCAACAAGACTACAGAGTGAAATTAGAGTGGAAAATTAATCCAATTAATAACTAAAAAGGAAAAAAGCCGAATTTTTAGCCATGGTGTTTGCAGAGTCATTTCACTGCACCAGCATGCTGCAAGCATAAAGATGATGAAAAGACCAAACCAAGTATCTGCTGACTGGAGGGTAGAGTAGAACTACCTTTTTCAAAAGCAACATGGGACTATGAGGGTTTACGCTGAAAATGAAAGTAGGAACAAAGTAGGAACAGTAAGAAGGCAAATAACTTCTCCAAAACAACCCACACCAGACACATCTTCTAAGATGCAGAGTTTAATGAATGTAAGCATAAGTTAACAGTAATGCCAAGTCTGACTGAAACCAAACATTAAAATCTTACAGTTTGCCTGATGGATAAGCTAGTCTCAAGTGTCATTATACAGTGCTAGCTTTAATTGCTCCCAGCTAAATATAGCTTTCAGAATTTATCTCCCCCTCAGCTCTTCTGTCTTTCAAGGAGGGAAAAACCTTCTCGTTAGAAAAAGCACACAGGCACACACAGTGGCATGTTACCACAGCGAAGCAGGAAGAAAACCATTAAGATGATTACATTAGTCTCCACCACTCATTCAGAACTCCTGTTTTTCAAGAGACCAAATATTTCCCTGCTCCACCATTCTGATTCCAGTTACAGCAGGAGATGGAAGCATGCATACCTTTTCAAGCATGCATACCTTTTCAAAATAGGCCATTTTGCTGCTTTATTAGCAGACTGTAAGTCTTGCTTGCCCTGTGCTTCCAGTCAAAGATGTTGTCTTAGCCAGCAAGCTGCCGTGGTGCCCACACATTTCTTCCTGTGCCACCACGCTGGGCACCACGGGGCAGGAAGAGGAGCGAGCCTGCACACACGTACACAGCCTGCCCCTTCCCTGCAGCCACTGTATTGGCACAACTTACACAAGGGGGTCCAAAATCTGCTACACCAGCTGAGACTGCAGCACTCTGATAAAGGCATGAAACAAACTCTCTTCTGCCTTCTAATACCCAATAAAGATTTCAAAAAATGTAAAAGAAAGTTCCACATAGCAAGCTCCATTTTCCCCTCTCCAAGCTGATAACGGGTTTCACTCAGAAAATTTGGCTGACAGTTAGAAATGTGTTCTACAAATTCAGCATTTCTGTTCACCTTCATTTTAGAGGTCATTATGTAATTAAAGCGCTCACAGTTTTTCTACAATCCATGGAGTTAAATTAAAAGTAACGGCTGCTGCAATGACAAGTCTTGCTACTTTCCCTCAGGCCATAACTCCAAACTTCATTCTCTCCCCTCCAAACCATCATCCGACCATCTAACTATTTTCTCTCTGGATTCTTCCACCTTCTTCTCCTTTACTGAGTGGGGAAAAGAAGAATAATGCTACTTATGGAAAATAAAATATTTACCAGACCATATGAATCACCAAATGCCACATTACTGGGCCCTTCACTTCAGCTGTAAAATTCCAAGATTGCCTGTGTTAGAGCTGTGCAAGCACTGTAGGAACACCACCTGGAGGGCTGCCAAGAAGTACCTACTACACTGAACAAGACCAAAGGTAGTATGCCACCGGTTTTCTGCCCTCTGACGTATCATTTCTGAGGTGCATACCAGGCTGAATAAAACAGATTAAAGGAACTATGTCTGCTTGCTGCTTACAGGAGGTTTTAAAGCCAGCCTCCTGACATGCACTGTTCTGCATTGGGACATCTGTGCTCTACTGCTAGCTGAGCTGCCCCAGAACAGAAAGGCTCCCTACTGTCAGTGCAGGTGCAGACTTCCTTTACCAACTTCTAATAAAGCACAAAATCACAACAGTCACTCCCATTAAGATTTTTCTTTCTGAAGTAACAAATCCAAGTGTGGATAAATAGCATCAAAAATAGGGATGAGTACTGGGGGCACTTTGTATACTAGATCCGGTTACTCTTACAGAACATGTTTTTATTTTAAAACAATCACAACAGACTATTTAGAAAAAACAAAGGTCAAAAAATCCCCCTGCAAAATGTACAAAATACCATCCATGTACTATGAATAAATATAATCTTACAGCTATGTGTTAGCTGTCATGAATCAGAGCTCAGTGCCCCAGAACTCCACGGGGCTCTTCCGAGCTGAGCTGTTCCGCTCTCGGGCAGCAGCAACCAGGCAGAGGCAGGGCAGGCAGCCTGTCAGCCAGGGCTGCACAAGTCCCGAGCACCAAACAGCCTCTCACCCTCGCCCCACATCTGAAATCACCGTGTAAGGTGCAGTGAGACACACCACACGCCGCCTTTTAAGAAATCAGCAGGAAAAACCCACACAAGCGAAAGGAGGGAAGAACAGTGGAGATCTGCCAACGCAACTGCAGCATCAGACCGGAAAGAAAGCACGCAGCTATGGTGGACAGTCACATAATGCTACTAAATCTGGATCTGGGGATTAGCAGGAGAGAAAAGATACCAGAAAAAGGTAATTTGTTTTCTTTTCATCTGTAATATTGAAGAGATTTTTCTCTCCTCTCCAAAATTAGAACATCTACAGCGTAACTCCTTCCCCCCTTGAGAGTCACGTGTATACAAAGAAACCCACAAAAAAAAAAAAAAAAGAAAAGGCATTATCAGCCTCAGGTCAGGACAATTGTGGCCTAAATTGTCACAAAACTGCCACAGAAGCATTAATTCAAAAGCAATTATATTAAAACAACAAGATCCATCAGAGTAAATATATAGCATCCACCAGAATAAATAAATAAATACCATCCTGCAGAAGCTTCAACCTAATCACAGCATGTTTATTCAGAGACATTTTCTTAGACAAAAAAAAAAAAAAAAACAAAACAACAACAACAACAACAAAAAACAAATAGATGTGACCAGTCAATATGTCTATAAATTCCATAATATATCTATTTACCAGATTTTTTTTCTCTACATCTGATGCCCTGCAAATTTGCCTTAGCTGTAGCAATAGCTGTTGATAAACCGTGGCAACAGCTACTACTGTATTTGTGACTGAAAGAAAACGACATGTAAATATTTTCAGTTAATTATGTCTATTCACCTAAATGCAACTTGAAGGGTTTTTTATGTATATAAAATATATAAGGTCACATTTAAGTGAACCGTTTCACATATACTGGCTTTCCCCTTCTCCCTTGCACTTTATGTATTTCCCTGCTGATTTGAAGCTATATTCTATCTGGGTGTTCAAGGTTACTTAAAGAGGGGGGACAGACTCTAGAGATTATTTATATGGCAGGACTTCAAACAATTGATCCAGTATATCTCAAGTGACTTGATAAAGAGGCATTAAAATAATGAGGAGAGAGAAAGATAGGTGAAACATTACAGCATTTCAGAGTCACTCAGCAGGACTCTCCTGCTCAAGGACTCTCAATTACGAGACAAGGACACTGACCATAAAGGACAAGGCGACACACCCAGGGAGGGATTTACAAATGAAAGTGAGAAGTGAGGGTTGTTGGGCATCCACACAACCTCCAACCTCGATGCACAAGTAAAGGAAAATGAGAATGTGACCAAGAAGGACTCTTATCTCTGATTTTTTGATAAAGGGCTGAAAGTCCTAACACAGATCCGAACAGGGTTCTGGCAGACAAGTAGTCTGCCTGGGTAAACAGACATGACGAGATAAAACATTCTAAAGTATTTGTGCACTTACAAAAAAGAGGCCTCCACTACTAAACTAATGAACTTGAATTAAACACAAGATTAAATATCATGTGGACAAACAGCATCTGAGTGGCTAAAACACATAGTAAAATGCACATGTTATTCAAAAAAAGCCCAGAGAGGTAGGGATGGTTCAAATATACACCACTTAGAATTATGATACATTTAAAAAAAACCCCAAAAAACAGAGCACTGCAAAAGAATATGATTGAGTCAAAAAAATAGAACAAAGAACACCAAACCAAAACCAACCACACTTAAAAGTGACAGCCTTGCTCAGAGTCTGGAGTAGATTCAAAGAAACCAGCCTTGCTACAGACTCTATTTTATTAGAATGAAAAATATCCCAGTGAGTTGTGCATTACAGGAGATTAACTTCTGACTCATGTGAAGTTTAGGTAGTCAGGTAGATTGAGGAGTTCAGACTCTCTGAATTGAAAATGCTGAGTTGCTGCTTCACTAAATGTGCATAAACAAATCTGGCAATGCCTCATGGGATGCAGCATGCAGTAGATAACTTGAAAGATTAAATAGGCCCAACTAGATAAACGCTTCACCACACCTCCCAAAAGGCAGAGAAGAAGTTGATTAAAGAAGTTGCACCTCAGATGTTAAAGTACAGGAATAAAGTTAGAGCTTAAAAAAATTTGATTTCAAAGATATTAAAAACAAAGTTCTTCAATAACTCATAGCAACTATGTGAAGTAGTAACCTGGGAGTGAAAATTTCTTAGTAAAGAAACAAAGATAGGATGTCTACTATGAAACAGACCTGGAAACTAACAAAACCAGCATAAAATTAAAAGTAACATCTTCATGAGCATGAAGAAAACCAGATGAAACCACTACACATTTCTGAAAAAAAAAAGGCAGATTAAACTGTACACAGAGTTGCAAATAAAAATTTCATGTATTCTCAAGCTATTGTGTCTACTTCACCTCTAGCCAATAAAATAATTTGAAACCTATAATCTACATTTCTAAAGCAGACAAAAAAACCCAGTTGGAGATACTCTTATGATGGCAGAAGAGCAAGCAGAATACCTGTCTTTACAGTTGAAGGTGAAGGGAGGAAAGCAAAAAGAAATCAGCCCTACTACAATCAGTATCACGCAGTCAATAGTAACAACATAACTTTTTATAAAAAATTAAAAATTGGAGAAATCTTAGATCTCATCTGGACTTTACAACACCTGCATTTTAAAAAGTGGGTAATGACCTTATTTGGTTGAAGAATTGCCAAGTGACTAAGTGACTGGCCACAGACAATAAAAATTATCAGGCTGGACACAGATCACCAGAAGAAGGTGCCAGGAATTATCTTGGGGTTAAGTTTTATTTAACAGTCCTACTACTGGCAAGGGAATTGAGGTGTCTGCTAAAAGTTGCTGCTGACAAAAAGTATAGAGGCACATCTGGTGCACTGAACAACTAGGACACCAGGGGAGAGGAACTGCATGAACAGAAGCAGTGACAGGAATGCAGTTCATCAGCCCTGGAGGCAAGGTCAGGATCCAAGGACCAAGCCAAGCAGAAGCTCTGCTGTGACAGTGGGAAGTGACCAAGGAGAGGAAGGTACTCACATGCATGGGATACATGTGTGATCAACTCATCACCAAACTGATGAGGGTATGAAAAAAGAGCTACCCATGATATAAATTAAGGCATTTCCTACAGAGCATAAAGGGAAGCATCAAAAAAAGTCACTGCCAGTATTTAATCTGGTCAGGAAATTAAAAAATAGCACTTAAGACACAACTGATATATATATATATATAAATATAAGTTTATGCAAGGAAGATTGACAGCAGAATATTGTCCTGAAATTAATACCATGAGCATACCTGATCAGTCATATCACAAGATTCTCTGCATGTCTTCAAGTCTAAATGCAAGTCTCCTAAACTGACTGGGGGGAAGAGTCTCCCCTACATAAACAGAGAGAAAACCCAAGATCTAACAC
>VYZQ01045686.1:0-19831 GCA_013400655.1 Mystacornis crossleyi | reverse complement strand
TCCAGCATACAAACTGGTTGTGGGTACATTTAGCCAGAATCCTGGAATAAAGATTTAGTCCAAACACATAAGCTTTGAAGTAATTTGTTAATGAGACAAGCTTTGACTATTTTAAGATGATGCTTGGTAACTTTACAAAAGGGAATATACAAATGCGTTAACTGCAAAAAATGCTGAACATGAGAATCCAGGAACTCTGAGTCATATTATGTGTCAGTACAGCCACCTTCAGCAAGGAAGTCTTTATATACCATTTGNATTTGCATGCAAACTGACCTTGCCTTAATACTCTTAGGTTTCCATTAATAAAAAGAAATTAACTTCAGCTTTACTCGCTTCCATGTTTTTCTTCTGTGCAAAGTTTTTGCGTGTCTTTAAGGGTATTTTTTTTTAAGGAATATGATTTTTGAAAGTGGCAGATCAAGGAAACAGTACTTTTTAGAATCTATGTGTAGGCTACCAGTCATAAGTAGCTTCAATTATATCAATTCTGACAATGAAAGTTACGCATATTTTCTTCTTGATTTGATGTCAATGCTTTGCATGTCCTTGCCTTTCCAAAGAGAACTACAGTCCCCAGAGTTCTGAGACTCAGACACAGAGAAACAAGTACTTCAGAAACTCAGTGCAAGGAGGAAGTAGATCAGAACAATTCCCTTCTTCAAAGTCAATCTGAGCACAAATCTAACCCATCTATGCCTTGCAACTTTAGTTTGCACTCCTACATTTCACAAAGCATTTTTGCATGCAAATGTGTCAGTGGCGTTCACAGACTGGGCAAAGCAGCTTCATAAGATGACTTGGCTGTATTTACTCAAAACACCCTCATGACTTTCAAGGGCCAAAAAACCCCACAAGGAATAAAAAAGCAGTTTGGTAAAACAGAATAAAAAGAGAAGAATTTAAGTTTTGTATGTTAACATATACGAAAAAATACAAAATCCTGTTTTCCTGTCCTTCATCCCTAGTTCCATTACCAAATATCACTCTTCCTCTCAGCAGTAAGTGCATTATGCTGGGCTAACATAGAAGATATGATTTTATCAATAAATTAATGTATAACAAATGCACAGCCTATACCATCTCTCTTCTTAAGTAAGCCATCACAAGGTAGATCAAGTAGCAATGCACTTGCAGCATGTTGAGCAATGATACTAAGAAAGAAAATCCCTCAAGAATTCTAGTTCTGCAAGATGTGTGCTGAGAGACAGGCCATAGAGAGAAAGGCATTGCATCTTTCTAATAGTCAAGAGACAAACTTATTTTTCTTTTTAGCTTCGAACATAAAATTCACTTAACAGCAAGCAAAGATGATCCTTTTGTAGATGGGCTCTGGAGACTGAACTACTATTTAAATTTGAGCAAACCAGAAGCAAACAATTCTCATCCTGCACTGAACAGAAGGGTGTGTTTGTGCTAACCATGCATTCTAGTCATATTAAAGTAAATAATGCAAACTCACTCGACAAGGAGTGCTTGGTGGTTCAGTGAGAACTGTCATGTCTGGAATGCCAAGACTGAAATGGCATCCACAGTTAGGAAAACATCTATGTTTTCAAATGCTGAGCTGTGCCCCAGAAACCAAGACTTTCCAAGCCTCTTCAAGTAGGAAGCTGCTACCACCACAAACCTCTCCCAAAGTGAGAGGAGTCACTTGATGTCACTGAGATACAGTCACAGTTCTACCACCGAATTACTATGAAATTAAGAACACCACTTCTTTAAAAATAGAGATGGCTGACAATACAGCCAGAAATAAATGGAAAGTTGTATTTTCCTTGCTCAGCTTATCAAAGTAATCAACTAGGACTAAAAGCAGATTATTAAACTTTTCTGGTGAAAACAATTACTTGCATGCATTTAAAAATACTCTATGGTGTCCCACTACTTGAAATTTGATCTTTTAAAAGGTAGTATTACCTGCAAGGGATCTTCAGTACACCAACAACTGCACACATATGACATGGCAGAATAAAGTGATATTGTATACTTAAGTGTTCCGGCAATAAAGGAAAAAAAGAATTTATAAACCACACTTATCAAATACACCATTTTTGTCAAAGCCTGATATTATTTTTTTTTCTTCTTTCAAAAACAAGCAAATAAACAGCAAGTGTCATCAGCAAAAGTGTTATCCTGGCAATGGCTCTGCTGTTGATTTTCAAGTGCGAGTGTTGATCCTGCTGAACTTCAAGTAGTAAAGTACAATATATTATTATACATAGGAAAAACAAGCCGTAAAATTGTGTCCATGTGTGTGGAGAGAAGACTATGATTCAGCCATCCGGTGGAAAATTCTAACCCCTTATCTCTGAATCTGAAATGAAGTTCCATATTTATTCAGTGAGTGAAAAAGCATAATTCCAGCAATGCATTTGTATTCTTATTCTAAGAAATAGGATGTTAAAAAAGCTTGTTTCAACACAACAAACTGGATATCAGCTAAAAGTCAAGAACTTACTTTATGCACAGCAGCACTTCCCTACCTCGGCAAGTTCTCCTTCCTCAACAATTTGATATTCTCTGAGCACTGGAAGATATTTAATAAGTGAGCCTTACTTTTATAGGGTTTATAAAGTTATCATAATTTTGATTGCCTCCAGGTTTAATGTCTTACAGTTGAAATTGGTGGATTTGAAAGACAATTAGAAATCTACAAGTGAACTCACTGATAAAACTTTTTTTTTTTTTTAACAACAGGAAAGAATGAACGTGTTTTATACTTCCTGAATTTCAGCAGCTGTGGCAGTAGTGTAAGAGCTATGAATTGTTAACTTCCTAGTTAGGTCACTCAGTAAAACAATATCAGTACCATTCAGTTAAGGAAGACAAGAATCAGTCATAATACTTTGGCTCAATATTTTTGGCACAGAAATTCTCCTGGAATGTAAATCCAGCTGGCTGCCTTCTCAGCCTAGAAGTGATACAGATACCACAGCTGTAGGCAAATGTGGGTCCATGATACATACTTGTTGTCCATCATTCTATTCACTAAACAGTATTTGCTGACACCGGTAAGAGCACGCCCATTGAATTCACATCTTAAAAACCAGTATCTTTCTTGCCAAGACATGACAAAGTCCTGAAGACCAACACCTAAACTCTTTTCCTTCCATTGTTTGACCTTAATCAGAAAGCAAACAAGATATATTAACTCTTCTTTCCTAACAAGGTTGTAACTAGAGTTCAATAATAGGACAAGATCTAGCCCAGATTCTCCTCTCTTCATATACATATTGCTGTTATTTGACTTCAGTATCAAGCAAATTAGAACACCCCAGTAGCACTTTCCAAAACTCAAATTCTGTCAGGCAGACACCACCAATCCTCCACAGGAAGCCTACTCCAACAATGGTTGCACCCTGTTGTACAAGAGGTGACCTCAAGGTCACCACAAGGTTGCTTACTGACTTCATTAAGGCCCAGGCAAGACCAAGAAACAAACACCAAGACTCTGGCTGGCTTTTCAAAATTAATTTGTTCGTCTAAGATTTTGAAGAGCAGAACTGCACTACACTAAGATCCAAAATACCCAAGTAAAATTATCACAGAATGATTCAAGTTGAAAGGGATGCCCCAGTTGGAGGGCATCTGGTCCAACCCCCCGCTCAAGCAGAATCACCTGGAACGGGTCACCCAGGACCATATCCAGACAGCTTTTGAGTATCTCCAAGGAGGGAGACTCCATCTTCTCTGGGCAACCTGTGCCAGTGCTCATTCACCCTCCCAGTGAAGGGAAAATCTTTCTGATGTTCAGATGGAACCTCCCCTGTTTCAATGCCCATTGTCTCTGGTCCTCCCACATATCTTAACAAGTGACAAAACCATTATTAGAATGTTATCTTTTAAGGAACCTAAGCATGGCTGTTCTGAGTGATTCAGCTAACCCTATTTACCAGTAACAGCAATTAAGATGGAGTTCTGACAAGTTTCCAGGGTAGACCATGGAGTCCTATTAATTACTCGCATTAGCAAAACAAAAAGTTAGGGAGGAGCCTTCTCTTCAGGCGTAGTCTTAACACTGTTTCCTTTTTCTTTTGTTTCTTTATTCCAATATTGTTGGAAGCAGTATTGTTGAAAAGCAAATACCTTCAATCTTTTAGCAAAAATGTCTGCTCCAAATAGAAGCTCCAAATGCATTCTAGGTGTCCTACCTTCTTCTGAGGTGGTGAAGTAATTGCTAAAAAGTTGGACCTGCTACCTAAATGGCTGCACAATTCCCATGAACTAAGATCTCACGTGTCTCTATGCTGCACAGACACAGATACATCCAGCTGAGGGGGAAAACCCCACAGAGCTACCAAATTGTAGAAAGGCATCTCTCAGCAAGTACCATCCTGCCTTCCTTTGGCAAGCAGCAAGGTATCCGGGAGTGAACCTGAGAAAGCCACCACAAACTCCTAACCACAGTCCTCTTAAACTAGCAGAGCCTCAGTAGCCCACATCCTTTGGAGCTCGCTTCATCTGCTCCCAGATAAACAGACAATAATCACTCGCCTGTCTTCAGGATCGCTGTTGCTACTGATGATTTACACAGTTATTTTAAATCACTCAAGCACTACCACAGAAGATTAACAGACACTTGCTGTTTCTTTTTTTAAGGTATACGAGACTGTCAGTGACTGAATCACGTTCACAGTGAAACTTCCTTCCTCCCATCATAAATTGCTCCTAAATTCAGATTTTTTTCTGTCAAAGCTTTGTGTAAGGAATCTTGGCACCCGTATTTGTCACAAGCAAGAGATACTGAAAAATGATAGAATCATTCACTCTTCTTCAGAATACAGTATTTTATCAGACTATTAGACAAACTTCTTTTCTGGCAGTACAGTTACAGCAAATGTAGTCTCAGCTGCCAGTATGAGCAAGATGCATTCCACGTCATATTCAGGGCAGGTGCCACGGTTATGCCTCACAGCCTGAGGTAGCACCAGAACCTTTCTGACAATAGCACTTAGCAAGACTGGTCTTGAAGTCATATGTTGTCACTGCAGACAGGACAGAAAAAGTACAGTAAAAACAAGAACTGTACATTTCACTTCAGCAGCTATGACCATGAAGTAACTCTGTCCCTCCTCAGGGCTATTTTTCTAGGCACACTGACAAAGCAATTATCTTGGAGAAGAGGGAGACATTGCAACAAGATGTTTTTAACATGCGTGACTGGCAAGATGGAAGAAAGTAGTACCAGAAACCTATATCCTACTCTGCTCACATGAAAACTTGAAGGGCAGGACTCAACCTTCTGTACCAAGCAGAATTAACAGCGACACAGATGGGCTTGTGCACTGAGAAGGATAAAGTCTCCTGCACACATGGTTCTTTTGCTGATTGCCAGGCTGTTCAGAAATTGTCTCTTCAGGGGTTTCAGCTACTCTCTGGGCAGAGTATACATGTGAGGCAAACGGAGAATATCCACACAGCTGCTCCTTATCAGAACCATTAACACCAGGAGCTTCATTCATTTTCACCAACAACTATATGAAAGTGGAACAGACTAAAACTGGAACAGTGAAAAATGTGTACACTGTGACTAGGAAAAGCCTCCAGAATTACGAGAATAAATGGCATCAGATAAGAGAGAAGTGACCTAAAAGTGACCTAAGTGACTGGCACAAGAGATAGGAGATTACAGTTGTGATAACAGACTCTTTGCAGTATCATCGTGAGCCATAATAACAGAATTGGCTCCAATCAAGATCGAAGAAAAGTATGACTGCATTCAGTAAGAGAAATTTTTCAGATTTCTACCCTGAAAACATTCATCAGAGGATACATAGAACAGCCAGAAAGCCCAAAACTTTTTTTTCTAATGATAATAAAAAAGTCATTACTGAAATTCAAAAGATACCACTACAGTAAACCAGAATAGTTAGAAACACTTACAAACAAGGATTAGTTTCTCACCTTTACTACTTTGTGCTGTTACTGTCTTTGTTCTAAGTATAGCAATTACATACAAGTGCTGCATGACAATTGTAGCACCACGGTCTTGCTGTGATTTTTTTTAAGGTTTAAGTACAACCAGCACGCAGGAAGAATCTGAAGATGACTTTAAAAGTTGCTAACATGTAAAGATGAATCAAAAGAAAAATCTCCTTAATTCTCAATCTATGCATTACATTGGAAAGCAGAGGAAAGGGAGATTTGTTCGCACACCCGTGGTAATATTAGTGCCAAAGAAAATGTTCAGGAGGAAATAATTAAGTGTTGACATGGCAGCAGCTGTGTTTGCCAACCTAAATATGTATCAGGCCTCAAAGCCCCACAACTTAAAAACTAGAGAGGAAATGTTCAGGTCAAGCACTTGTAGTTTAACAACTGGACTTGAAAGCGAGAAATCAAAAACACAGACATACACACACCTTATGGCTGGACAAGGACTGCAGAGCCAGCCTAGTATGCTTTTCAATGACTTCAAAGGAAGAGTTTTCACAGTCTGTCTAAACTGTTACAAATTTGAAAAACAACAGAGACACATAAAGCATCATAGCTGCAGCCTTCCTCCTGTGACTTACCAGATGCTATTAGGTAGCCACTGTCTTTATGTCAGGATGTCTGTCTCACAGCCAGATGTACAATTATTTAGTTCAGAGATATCTCCAAGAGCTAGATGCACACAGCAACTCTCAGTGCACTACTTCAGTTTAGAGCTTAGAGGTCAGTGAAAGTCAGTTCTCTCTCCTATTTGCTCCTCCTGTTGCACATAACAGGGATTCCTGTCAAGTCTTGCTTATCAGTACATCTTTTCCACAGATAGCTATTCAAGAGGTGTGTCTAGAATAGCCTGCATCCAAATACTGGGAACCACTAGCAAACAGACATTACAAAAACTGCTCAGCACCTTCCAGATCGAAAGCAGCTCAACTCTATTTCTTTACTTTCATGGTTAACATCATGGAGTGCCCAGACACTGAAATAGGATTAGGCCCTGCTGTGCTCAGTGCCACACACCAACACGTGACTTCTACCCTAAGGAGCTTGCACTGAGTCAGGCACACCAGACAGGCAGGACAGTAGAGGCTGACCTGCAATGGCCAAGTACATTTCTCGGTTTCGGCTAGCATTCCTAGAGTCCTCACTGCTTTTAGTAGCAAGGCAGGTAACAAAATTGCCATTGTATTTGTATTTTGGAAAAAGCAAAACAAAACAAAAAGCCCCAAGAAAACAAACAAATCCAGCAGCCACAACACTGATCATTTAATAATTTTCAGTTGCAACAGCTGAATTCAGATAATCAGAAAGAATTTGTTCAAGATCTCCGTTTTCTTACCCAGCTGAGGCTGTCCTCAACTTTATTTTTAAATGTTTCAAGTGACTTGCAACAACGTGCATGAGCTTCAGGCTGACAGAGCTCCAAAACCCCAACTCTGTTCATTCATGTCATAACTTCATATAGAAAAGAATCTATTTCTGAACACATATCCTATGTGAAAGCCACAAGCATCTTCAAGAACTTTGCACGAATAATAAGCCAAAACAGATTGAAAGGAGAACTTATGGATATCCTGCCTCCCCGGGTCAGACCCAGAGCTGTGCTTTTCTTAGCTATTATGCCTACAACTTTACCTAGGCTATCATAGTCATTAGCATCAACACCCACATCACTCAGCCTTGAAGGCAGACAGAAAACTTCCCTCTAAGGTAATTAGAAATTAACATGGAAGAGATACATTTTATATTAGCAGAATAAAGACAAGTACCCACAACAGGACAGAACGTTACAATACACAAACCCTCCTTGTCCTTCAGATAAATGAGAAACTAAAGCAGTGAAATATGTATTTCAAGGCACAGAATTCAAGGACGTAGCACAAGTGACAGCTGCAGGAGCCTGAAAACAGCATCTGCCCCGCAAAGTATAATGTTTGAACATAATCACTAATGCAGAAGACAGACATGCAAATCCAGCATCTCAAAGAGCAGAGCAGGGTAAATTTGGTAACATATTAGTCCCGGTCTAGAGAGTTGTTTGTCAGATCTCAGTGTATCTGCATCCTATTATCTGAAACTTGATACAGAAAAAAAAAGCAATTAGATTCTCCTAGAAGTTTCTTTGGTACCTTCGTAGTGGTGTATCACAGTATCTATGCCCCAGCCTCTTACCAGCAAAACTTTGCTACTTTGGTAAGTCAAACCTTAACTGAACTGAAGTAGACTAAATTTAGTAAGATCAAAATATGCTGATACAGATACTACACTGCTTCTGACATGTAAAAGTACCCCATGCACAGTAACATACTCATTTTGCTGCCTCGTTCATCACTGCATGGTTTTGAAGTTATAATCTGTTCATAATAGATGTCGTTTGAAGACCCAATTCCTTACAACAATGTACACATATCTACTTAAAAAAACCACGGTAAGGTTTTTGTATAAAATACAGTGTATTACATTTGCAACAGTGAATGAGCTAGCCACACACAGAGTGTTGCAAGAGGCAGACTCCAGCTGAGTCTTACCATCATTTCCTGTCCTTGGTGCACACACTAGTAATTTCAGCACAACCACAACTGTTCAGTGCACACACAGAGAACATCTCCAACACCTATTAGTCCCCTCCCACCTTTCCTGCACACAAACCCCGATACTATATACAATTATGAAAGAGAGGACATAAGTGGGCCTAACGCAATGTGTGGGAAAGGCAATATGAGAGTAAAGAGAAAGAGAATCAAGACTTGTGAATGCTGTTGCTTTGAAAACGGATAGGAGCCACAATGGAAAACTAGTTAACTTAATCTATTGGGAGTGCAGACTGGGGAGTATTATTTAAAGGTATCTTTTTAAAAACATTTTTAACAATAAAAAAAAAGCTCATGGAAATTAAGACTCTCGCTACCCATGGCTATACAGAAAATATCCATAAAAACACATGCTTTAAATACCCAAACCGGACTTACAAGCTCTGTTGAAATTAAGTAGTGTGAAACACTCTGAACTCTATGATTAATCGATGAAAGTCAAGGGATGAAGCAACTGTTCCCTTTGTCCCCTCTCAAGAAAACAGAGAGAGAAGAACATTGTTACCATCATTAGTGGCCTATGACAAAAACGTAAGGCAGAAAATTACCTTACATTTATTAAATGCCCTTTTCTCTAGCTATTCCAGATATCCTACTAGTAAAATTAAAACAGTCTCAGTGAAGAGTACGTCACTGTCACTGAACTTTACACCAAACAGTTTTCAATTGATAGAATATTTAAAAGCTTATATTGTCTAATTGGTCCTCAAATGGAAATTAAATCAACCTGGAAATAAGCTGGGTTTAACTAATCTATCTTCTTTAAGACAGAGGCAAGAAGTAAAAATAATAATAATGGTGGCGCTTTTTTTCTTCCTTATTTTACAAGATCACAGAGAACCACAGATTGAGCCGAGATCGACGGCTTTGCAAACACTCCCAAGATTTCCGAAGTTCCAGTTCCCAGCCAGCCGGGTGCCGGGCGATTCCCCAGAGCCCGCAGCAGCGGGAGAGCTGCTCCAGCCCAACCCCGGAGCAGCGGCTGCCCGGCGTGTCACAGCTCACCTGGAATTCGCTCCGTCTCGGTGCCACATGGAGCGTACCGCCAGTCAAATAAACCCCTCAGCGGCACCCTCCCGGAGCAGGGAAGGTGTCGAAGTTGGCTGTCGCTCCGGAACAGCCGCGTAGGGCTGTGACAGCGCGGCCGGGGACCCCGAGGGCCGCAGGAGGAGGCTGCAGTGGGCTCCGTGGGGCAGGCGGGATAAGGCGCTGCACTGGCAGCAGCCGCCCGCCCGCGCCCCGGCCGGCAGCCGTGGGCGCCCTCGCTGCCAGTCGGGCGAGAAAGGCGCTTTCCGGGCGCCAAAACGCCACTTTCTCGCGTGCCGAGTTCGCCAGCTGCCGTCCCCCGGCCCGGCTCTTCCCGCGGACCCCCGGCCCGTCCCGCGGAGCCTCGGCGCGCCGCGGCGCTCCAGCGAGNCCCGGAGCCGCCGCTGCCGCCGCCTTCCCGGCCGTCGGGGCGGGGGAAGGGGTGTTTCCATGACGTCACGGGCAGCGCCCCGGACAGGTGGGGAGCGGTCCCCGGGGGGACGCGGGGACAGAACTCCCGGGCTAAGCCGGAGCTGAGCCCCCGAGCCGGCCTTAAGCAGCTGGGACAGGGCGGACTGCGGGCACGGCAGGGCAGGGCAGGCGCGGAGCTAATCCCGCGGCGGCCCTGAAGGAGCCTCGGGAGCGATGGCTCCCTGAGCCGCCTGGTCCCGAGGGCGCGGGTTCCCGCACCGTAGGGGCGAAGTGCGAGCGAGCGCCGGCGGAGAGGGTTTGCCGGGGGATCTCCGCATCCACAGCAGCCTGAGGGCATCACTTTCCGCTCACGAGGAGCACTTTCCGCCCCCGTCTTCGCCATCCGCCTCGGGAAGAGCTCCTCCGTAGGAGAACCACCCCTCCTCGTCTTCCCCCGCTACCCCCACCCCACACCGGCATCCTAAAATTATCGTGTTCTTCTGTACCATATTTAAAAATAAACAACTTGAATGACTAATTAGATCCAAGCCGTTAGAAGCGCGCTGGACGCCTTCCATGAGCTCTGAATGTGTGCGCTAAGTCTTTCAGAAATTGTTACTGCTTGCGAGGAGGTAGACGGGATGTGACCTGGCACACCGTTCACAACGTTTTTACTTACAAAGTGCGATTTAATCCACACTTAGGAGAAACGGAGGGGGGTGGGAAGAACCACCCAGGTTTCTTTACTCAGACTTATATGCCCAAAACTGATCAGCTGCTTCTCAGTTCCATTCAGAACTTGGTGCTTGTCTCGACTGGAGGGAAACAAACCCTTTTCTTCATGTATACAATTCATACAGCATTAAAAAAGAGCACAAGCATTTGGAAAAGCAAGCTTAAGTGACATCCCAAAAGTTAAGAATGGTATTCACGGATTGGAATTCGAGGTAGCATAACCCAGGAGCAGAGTAGTACATTGCACCTTGAACAAAATCTTGTAAGGGCATGAGAGAGGTCACAGAACATCACTTTCAGTAAGAACACTATCCATTGTAGGCGTCGCAAACCATCAGCAGCGGAGTGACCCAAACACCCTGAAAGCTGCTTTCAGAGCTGGCCTATGTGATGCTACAGCAGAGAGGGCTTCTGATGCCTCTGCTGTTGACTGTAGCTATACAGCCTGATGATAGCTTAAGGAGATGCTGCCTACACAGTGAAAACTCAAGCAGTGATTTTTTAGTCAGAATCAAGCATCAAAGTCAATGAAAAGCAACAGAAGTAGTTTTCATTTTCATTATATTGTTAAATGTAACTCCAAGTCACTGCTGTATGGGAATTCAGGCATTGCCAGAAGGTATATATCAGTTTGCAAACAAGTAGAGTTTAACAATAGCATATAGCAATTCACTGGGTTTCAGATTTTGTAAAAATTTGGTTTTATAAATCCAGGGTTTAGGAAAAAATTAGCAGCCCCTGTCATTTTCAAGAGCACAGTTCTGTGAACTAAGGGCACAAAACAGCCTGCAGCAGCAAATCAGTTGAGGAAAAATTAGACAACTAGCATATGTCAGTGGTACACCTTTCTAGTGTTCACATGATGTAATAGCACATTGTTAGGTAACAGCATGTTTCCTATGCATGTGTGGCCTGTTCCAACTTCCACTGAAACCAAACTCAGACCACCACTTAATTCAGAAAGTAACTGTGTGTCTCTCTGAATATGTACAATCTCCAGGCCCTGCAATAAAAAAGACACAAACAATGCAAAAATAAAATTCTCTCCCAGACCAAAATCTCCATCTTGAGTCCTGCTGTATAGACATTTCGCTATTTGAGATTCCTGAAATATTTAGGACTTCTACTGTTCCTGTGTAGAAAACATGGACTAGGCACATCCGTGGGCCATAATACATTATTTCACTGGAGTTACATCAGGAGGGAGTTTGATCTTCTTATGGATTTAGGGCTTTGATTCCTTTCCTTTTGTTCTTCCCTTCTGTCAAACAGGAGCAATGAAGAAATATTGGAGTGCTCTTTTCCTGTGCTAAAGAAAAGTTTAGAAATAAATTAATAACCAGCCTTTTGAGAATAAGATCATTCTTCTGTTAGAAAAGCAACACACAGAGAAATAGTGAGAGTTCATTAACTGAGATGGCAAAATACAAGATGATTGTAGACACTGGGGGAAATGTATGGGCGGAAAGCCTCTGTGTGAATATAGATTGCTGGTTTTTGTTCTTAATAGATCCATCAACACAACATCCGGTTTGTAATCATAAAAGGAAGGTGGTTAGGGTGTTCCTCAGCAACATGCACTTAACCTTCGATTTATCCTTGCTCTTTGAGTTTTCTGTTCTGACTGATGGAGCCTCATGACACAGTAATCTTTTCAGAGCTATTAAGAAGAGGAACTCCGTTCTGCATTATCCAACAGGTATTTTTTTAAAAATCAGTTTCCCTTTGATCTATTATAATTCAGAATTAAGTTACATGGTCTGAATTAAAACTCTACTAAAATGTGTGTCCTTTTAGCTTGCTCTTTCCTGTAGTTTTGTAAAGACAGTTCATAATAATATTTCCAGTGGTGCAATGAAAGGGATTGTCTTTTGATTTCCAGCTTGATTTTTTTTCCCTTTAATTATTAGGTGAAAATTATTATTGCATCCCTATTGAACTCAAAGACATGCAATGATGTTTCATGTTTAAGCAATCTTAGTCTGGTGAGTGAGCCAGCTTCCATTCCATGTATATGGACCACAAAGAGAAAAGCTCATTATGAGACACAGGTTTTGTACTGTGGTTTGAGCTGAGCAACTGACAAATAAGTTTTGCGAAGAGCTTCTACATTTACAGCAGATGGATATATTTATCAGTATTCATGGGGCTGAGGTGTGAGGAGCAGAAGAGTTGGGCACACTGCAAAGTTATTGGATTCATCTGTGTAACTCTTCTGATGACTATGCACATGTATCTTCAGTCATGGGCAGGAGTTATCTATCTTGAAATTCAGAAACATCTTTCCTCATGCACAAAAATAAATCTGTCCTTGAGAGCTTTCTTCTTTCCACCATGATGTCATTTCTGTCCTTATGCCAGTACCTTCTATGTTATTCTTGGTCACCACTGAGGAGCCTCTATCCCACTGACAGTGCTTTGGCAAACGTTGCCGTTGTCCTGTTGCGCTTACTGGCTGGTATTATGGGAGCTATTGGCACTACCTTTCACGTGTCTTTCTTGCTGGTACCTCTAAAAGCTTGCCTATCTCCCTAGTTGCCCAAGCCTCTTTTCACATGATCATAGTTACTGGGTCTCCTTCCATGACTTGTCCATCTTCCTGGCTGGAATTAGCCTTGTTAAATTCCCTTCGGAGCCCTTCTGGATACCTCTGAGATAAAAGCATATCATATGTGTTGCAAAATTCATTAATTTTTGCAATACTTTTAGCAATCTTGATTGTGCTTTACCATTCGTATGGTGATCAGAGCTCTACAACTGTGGGGGAAAGCAGACCTGTTGTCACAGCACCCTTTACTCTTTTTCTTCTTACAAACTGCTACATTGATTTTTGTTTACTTATTCAGATGAGGGCAGAGAGAGAGCAGGAAGGCTTATAGTCTTTCCATCCTGGCAAAGCAGATGTGTGGCCAGAAGTAAGTCAAAATGGGAAGGTGAAAAACTGAAAAGGAATGAATATCCACCAGCTGCGCACTCAGGAAGAGAGCTCCTGTGCTGAATGGTCAAAAGCAGTTTGACCTGGTCTAAAATTTACAAAGCTGAGTAGGATGAACCAGTCAGCAAACATTAAAAAGATGCACAGATTTACTGTGGCTGCCGTGACCATGCGTAGCGTATACCTGCGCAACATGACATATGGGCATGATAACATAACGTGGCTTCACAGCCTCTTTCCACTACACTGCTGGTCTGTCCTAGAAGGCACCAGTGCACACCAAAGAAATAGAGAAGGCGTGAAACATACGTTGCTTCAAAAAGACCCAGAAGCCAAAAATGCAGACCCTCAAGAGCCCTATCTTTTGTGAGTGTGTGTGAGTTTGTGTATTACCTGTCACAGTAGGATCTGTGGACTTGGCAATCACTGAATTCCAATAACAGTGTTCATCATGAGTACTAAAAGTACTTTTCTTGCTGTTGATTTGAGTTTTATTTGTCTATTTTACTTATCTCCAGGGAAACTGTGAGGGCCCAGTTGCATTTAGTCTGGCTCACGGGTTTACTGCATTTGAAGGCCAACTTTGAATGTCAAGTGGTCTCTGTGTGGTGGATGAGTAAACCTAACACAGAGACCTCTACAGAAACAGGGACTTAATCACTGAGTTTCTTCTTCACACAGACGAGGACATTTTTCAAGCAGTAACTTAATACTGCCTTGGAAATGAGAGGCAACTTCAAGGTTTTCAAGAGGAAGTTACTCTGATTTTTTTTTATAGCAGCATTTTCCCTTAAGAAGTTAAACTAAGTGGCAGTTGAAGTTCTGGATTTCTCAGTCTTGTGCTGGTTTCATACATACCAGATGCTGTTTTATAACATTTATCCTCCTCCCCCTCATTGGTGACTATTACTCATTTGGCCAAGAGTTCTGGGATTTTAGTATTTATCTAAAAGGGAGTCAGATGGAAAAAAAAAATTAGTCCGATTTTTTTTCATACTACTTAAGGCAGAAAACGTCAGAGTACATGAAGGTTTACCATATTCAGAAAGCATGTTTACAGAGATGTGATACAGGTCCCTGCAGAATCTGGCAACTAGACGCCGTTCAGCTGGCAGAGGGCAATACAGCTATTAGGCAATAGTGTAATTCAGTGCTCTGTGGGCCAGATTATCCCTCTCTACTGATGCAGGCCTGGTTGTTTGGATTGCTAGTGAGGGGTTCTACCTGGAGTAGGAGAGACAGAAACTTCCTGTGGGGCACAAAGGATTAGCAGAGATACTCCACACCCATGGGTCCTTCGGCTCTCTAGAGTCTCACCTAGACGCAGATGGAAGACTTAATACGTTGTCCATTGCAACCAAAGTTTCTGCTTACTTCACTGGGCTCTGGATGGGGGCCAGGCATACCTCTTGTGTTATTCTTTCTCCTTAAGTATTGCACACAGCATGGAACACTTCAAATCCACAGGTTAGGTCCCTGCTCTTCTTTTCTCAGAGGATCTGCACACAGATTCTTTAATCTTTGATGGCTGCCATGCTTTCTGCTGCGAGAGTAGGATCCCAGTTTCTCTTACTAGTACTAGCTTTGCTGTTCCTTTCCTTTGAACCACACAACAGGAAAAAGTGTGGAAACACTAATGCACAAAAACTGCTAATGCCAAGTTATTTCATTCTTTTGAGACCATGAACACAGAAGGTAAGATAAGACACTGAATTATTATCTGGAAGACCATGAGTTAGATACCTTTGCATTTCACTTCAAAGGAAAATCAATTATATTGCTCAAACCTTGTAAATTGGACCCACAAGGTACATTTCCTGCCAGCATGAACAAAGTTTTCCATTATGTGAACCCCTTGAAATTTCTAGTATTTCATTTGAGTGCATGTGATACTCAGCAAGTGTCAATAATGGCAGTAACAAGCGTGACCCCGACAAGTCCAGCTACAAACATTAAACTTAGCAAACAGTTATCCCTGGCTGGCATCAGAATGGAAGAACAGAGAACCAACTCTCCTCATGCTCACTTGAAAGTTAGGCTTCTGGCCTCCAACCAAAGAGCCTTCCTGCTCCAGTGATCAGACACTCTCCTAGTTCTCAGACTGGGCATCGTTACATCCAGTTTGTGCCTACTGATACTTTGCACCCTGTCATGGTGCAAAGTATCAGTATCATTTTGCAAAGTATTATTTTGTCGTGGTTTAACCCCAGCCAGCAGCCAAGCCCTAGGCAGTCATTCCCTCACTCCCTCACCAGTGAGATCAGGGAGAGAATCAGAAGGATAAAAGCCAGAAAACTCATGGGTTGAGATATAGACAGTTTAATAGGCAAGGCAAAAGCTGCACACACAAGCAAAGCAAAACATCGAATTAATTCACAGCTTCACAAACGCAGACAGGCGTTCAGCCATCCCCAGGAGAGCAAGGCCCCATCATGCCTAACACATCCTTGGGAAGACGAACCCCAAATATCCTCCTCTTCCTCCTTCTTCGCCCCGCTTTGTATACTAAGTATGATGTCACATGGTCTGGAATATCCATTTGGTCAGTTGGAGTCACCTGTTCTGTGTTTCCTCCCAGCCTCTCATGCACCCATAGTCCCCTCACCAGCATTACAGTATGAAAAGCAGAAAAGGCCTTGGCTTTGTGCAAGCCCTACTCAGCAATAACAAAAACATATCTCTGCTATCATCACTATGTTCAGCACAAATTCAAAGGCAGTCCAAGCCTAGCTACTGTGCAGAAAACTAATGCTACCCAAGCTAAAACAAGCACAACCCCACCCCCACCCCAGACCTGCACCTCAGTAACGCTTAATGTAGCAAAACTATCCACTGTCACAGCTGTCAAATAAGGTCTTCCCAGACATCATGACCCTGGCTCCATACAAAACAAGTCAATAAGTCCAGGCAGACTTTATTTTTTTTATTTGCCAGAGGCCAGCAATGGTTCCAGGCAGAAGGAACATCCAAGAAATGAAATCTTCTGCTTTATTTGAAGTAACATTAGTGTTCCAGGCAGCAGCATCAGACCACATCTAGAGTTGTTAAAATCAATGGAAAAATCATCCTTTAAGTTCAACGAGTTTTGTGTCAGATGCCTCACCTAATGGATCAAAATGTTGAGTGGCTGTGATTTGCCCTTACATCTCAAGATATTGATGAGAATCCAGGCAGCTTTGAGAAGACAAGTACTCCCCCACACTATTGCCTCTTGATACTTAAGGCAAGATGGGCCACACAGGCTATTGGTCAATGCATCCTTTCATCCATGCTGTTTTTCTAAGGGTTTACTGCTGAGGAATGGGTCTCTGTGATTAAGAAAGTTTTGACAATGATAAAGCAATGAGAGCCTTTAATTGAACTCAAAGGTGATTGCTGAGAAAGAGAAGAACAAGAGTATTTATGGCATTAGTGCCACACTTTGACACAACCGGTTGACAAAGTAAAATAGAGGAAAAGCAAACCTCCCACACAGCCCGCCTTGGGCAAACACAAATATAGAGGTCACAAGCAAAAGGTATGAAAGGAAGTTTACTCACCTGCAGTCCAGGTATAGCCAGTTTTTCAGTCACCTCAATCCACTCAGCTGCTGATCAGTCACTTAGCACAAGTTCAATTAACAGTGCCCTCAGCCATGACAGAGATGTGCAGCTGCCTTTCCACTTTTCTGCCTCCAAAAGAGGCATCGTAAAGAGATATCAGTAGAAGGTTTTAAAGTCAACCACTTTTAAAATCTCCTTTTGAATACAAATAGATAGAGATTTACCTGTTAAGATTTTTATTTTAATAAGCTGTTATTTTTAAAGAGAATTAAAAACAACCCCAAACAAAACAAAACCAAATTAAAACAAGCCTGTTGAAAAGTTCAGCAAATATTAAACCAGAAATGTTGAGGTCATTGGTCTGTATACATTTGAAGGAACCAAGGATTAATCAAATATATATTAAAAATGGCAAGTCATCCATTCAAAACCCAAGAAGGAAAATATTTGGCAGAGACATGGATTTGTTTGTGCACACTCATTAGCCCCCAGGACTCAGTACTGCAGCCAGTCCTGTTCAATATCTCTATCAATGACCTGGGCGAGGAGATTGACTGCCCCCTCAGTTAGTTTTCAAACAACACTGGGTTGAGCAGGTGTGTTGATCTGCAGGAGGGTAGGAAGGCTCTGCAGTGGGGTCTGGACGAGCTGGATCGATGGGCCAAGGCCAAGGCTATGATATGTAACAGGGTGAAGTGCCAAGTCCTGCGCTTGGGTCACAGCAACCCCAGACAGCACTACAGGCTGGGGGAAGGGTGGCTGGAAAGTTGCCCAGGGTAAAAAGACCTGGAAGTGCTGGTTGACAGCAGCTGAACATCAGCCAGTGTGTGCGCAGGTGGCCAAGAAGGCCAGTGGCAGCTTGGCCTGTATCAGCAATAGTGTGGCCAGCAGGAGCAGGGTGGTGATAGTCCCTCTGTACTGGGCACTGGTGAGGCCACACCTCGAATCCCATGTCCAGTTATGGGCCCTTCACTACAAGAAAGACATTGAGGTGCTGGAGAGTGTCCAGAGAAGGGCAGCGGAGCTGGGAAAGGGTCTGGAGCAAAGCTACTATGAGGAGTGTCTGAGGGAGCTGGGGAGTTTAATCTAGAGAAATGGAGGCTCAAGGGGGATCTTATCACTGTCTACAACTGCCTGAAGGAGGTTGTAGTCAGTTAGGGGTCAGCTTCTTCTCCCAGGTAACAAACTATAGAATGAGAGAAAACACCCTCAAGTTGTGCAAGGGAAGGTTTAGATTGGATATTAGAAAAAATTTCTTCACCAAAAGGGCTGTGAGGCATTGGAACAGATTGCCCAGGGAGGTGGCGGAATCACCATTCCTGGAGGTATTTAAAAAACATGTAGATACGGCATTTTGGATCACGGTTTAGAGGTGAACAGGGCAGTGCTGAGTCTTCTCCAGCCTAAAGATTCTATGATTATCACAATAATTAGTATAATTGAATGGCAGGAAATAACTACCTGTGGGTTATCTTGGTTTTTGCAAGTAATAAAGGCAAAAGACTCCCGGAGACATCTTTGAAAAGGTGAAATTAAATCACTTTACGTAACTGGGAGCAGGTGATATAAGAATGTCTAGTAAGAACTAAAATAAGAAGCAGCTGAAATCAAGAAATCCATCCCACAAAATGAAAAATGGCCTTTGAATTAATTGGGCTGTTTAAGTGACCTCAAAGAGCTAAGGCAATGTGTTATGGCAAACACTTACTTTGCAAGGAGAAAATGAAAAAAACATAACATTCCCTCTTTAAAGTGGAACTCATGTTGATTTTAGGAATTGCACAGGTTATAGAGTTTTTGTCAGTGTTGAGGTAAAGAATTAAAGGTGTCTTTCTGAGGCAGCTGGGGGACTATTATAGACTGGAAACAAACAGTCATAACATTAGGGGGAGAAAAAGTAGCAAATATGCCTCCCATGCACTGGTTTTGATAAGCCAAAATGAAGCCACTTACTAATGGTCGGAAGAGCACTCATTTTCTAAGATGTAAACATTATTTCAGTATTAAAATACTGGCTAGTGAAGGACAAGGAGAAAAAATTAATTCAGAACCTTGAAACACGGTCTTTTTCAAAGAGGCCATAAAGGAACTCGAGAATCAAGTAAGGTAAAGTCATACCATGAGTTAAAAACTATCTGAGAGAGAGACTATGAAGAGCTAGAATAAATTACTGCCTCTTAAAATGGAGAAAGATTAATAGCAGGATACCCCAAGGACCCTGGCTGGAGCCACTGTTCTGTATATTATTCAGAGTCTGGAAGGATGAATGGTCTGGTAGTAAAATTTGCTTGTGATACAGATTATTTGGGTTTGGCACTGTTTGGGAGGATTTTGAAGAATACCAGATGGATCTAATAAAGCTACTGTAAACGTTTGGAAGCAATATAATTGTAAATGAAATACCAATTGTCGTGGTTTAACCCTAGCAGCAGCTAAGTACCACACCGCCACTCACACACTCGCCCACCCCACTGGGACAGGGAGGAGAATTGGGAAAGGGTAAAACTTGTGGTTTAAAATAACAAATTTCATGACTGAAATAAAGTATATACTAAGTACAAGTATGTACAAGTACAACTAAATACAAGTATAATACTACTACTACTACTAATGATAGTAATGAAAAGGGAGGTAACAAAGACAGAGAGAGAGAGAGA
>VYZQ01045685.1:0-21033 GCA_013400655.1 Mystacornis crossleyi | reverse complement strand
ATCTTTGCAGCTCAATCTGGTTTGCAAAAGCACGTGGAAAGTAGAGCAGCTGAATGTGAGGTAGGTACGTCACCCTCCCCATAAGGAAACAGAAGCCTTCTTGCTGAGGAGGAAACCACCTTCCTTCATGACTACTGCACTGGAGTGATAAACTTCTCTCTGAGCAACAGATGATGTAAGCCTGAGAAACGTATGACCATGACATAGAGCCTTTACAGAAAGGCTCATTTTCATGGATTCAGTCAGGAGAAGACTATGTTCCAACAAATAACTTCAGTTTGTTTTCCTTCTTAATCGTATTAATAAAGGGAGTGTTTTGCTTTTCTCTTTAGTCCAGAAGTTGTATTGTAACATCACATAGAGCTTCAAACTTCTGTGGCCTCTCAGCTCTGTTTTTACTTCTATACTTGCTTTTCCTGGTTTAACCTTTTATTTTTGTTTGATAATTTGGATCTATTCAAATTCATTCCACCATATTTCAGAGAGAAAAGAGTTCAAGAGAATTTGAGAACAAAAAGGGTGAGTCCACTGGAAATAAAATTAGCAGCTTATTTTCTTGCTTAAGGCCTTCACGAAGGAATAATTTGTGCAACATTGCTGAAAGCCAAAGAAATCTTAAAACAAAAAGAGTCAATAGTTTGATAAAACCCAGACCTCCTGAGTTGTGCAATTAAAGGTTAGACAGGGTGATAAGAGCTTTAATTTACCTTTGGGAGATATTCNAGTTATAGCGAAGGCGTCAAGGGGCCAGGGCATTTTTAATGCTTTATGTTATTTGTGATCCCGTTGCCGAGAGGGAAAAGCTCAGCTTTATAGGCCACACGGAAGAAATGAGCTGCTGAGGAAGAAGACTGGATTCGAGCAGAGGGAGTGGCAGAGTGTGTTATGTGAGGAAGAGGACTCCAGAGGTAAGGAGGGATACACAGGAAGAGATGCTGACTATACACTCAGAGAGTCTCCATCCTCTACTGCAGCTAGCATGTGTCCACTAGATCCTTGAGAGCTTTTTTTTTTAAATTGAGGGCAGTTTCAGAAGTTTCCCAGTACACTTCCAGCTCTTGGCAAGTCCCAGACACATCTGTGACATTTAGCTGATAGCCTCCTTAGTGAAGGGAAGGTTGCCAATGAATCCTTGTGCAACTGTTTATGCTACAAACCAAAGTATACAGCTGCCAGTTTCACTCTTACAACACAGGGAGCATTTTTCCTCCTTAATTGAAAGTGTGGAACACAACAAAGCCTTTAAATAGGGAGAAAACAACCAGCTGAAACAAGTAGTAAGAAAGACATCAAGGATGACAGGCAGTAGGCCCTCTGCCCAGTGAGACACGCAGCCAGGGCATGCTCTATTTTTAAAAGGAACCTACAGACTTTGGGAAGAATATAAGATATAGGGGTCAGGGGAGGGGTTGTTCTAGGATTGCAAGGCACTTCAGATAAATACATCTGTGGGGAAGGGATGCTGCCTTCCAAGTGAAAATTCAGGTCAGGATGTGGCTCCAGAGACAGCCAGCAGTAGCAGAGAAGGCTGAGTGGCAGGGCTGGTCTCAGTGGAAATCCTTCCTGGAATGCTTCTTTAGGTGAAGACTTTTGCACAGAGGTCCAGCCACAAGCCTGCAGCAGAAACAGGGTGAACATCTGTACCTCCACCTCACTAAGAGCTTTAGGGACAGACCAAGTGGCTGGGGGAAAACCCTGCATTTCTGAGGGGTAGTGTAGGAGCCTGTAAACTCACTGCAGTTTCGCTTTTCTGACAGCTCCAACAGTTAAAATCTCAGAGAAAATAATTTTGATTATGAAACTAACAAACTAACGGGAATTAACAGGGAAACTCAAACAGAAGATTAGCTTTCAGTCACTTTCTGCAGCATGAATATTTTGAATTTTCTGCATTTTGTGGCAACCAAACAGGTGTCACAATGGTTAAATGAACTGAGAGACACCTCGCCCCTACACTTGGATGGTGAGGATGGCACTTGCACAGAAACAGACGTCACCAACCCTCACTTCTGAATCCCCACCCCCCCACCTTAATCCCTCTGTGATTTGTGAGACTCTTCTCTTTCCTGAGTTAGTCTGTGATACGTGACTAAATTCATTTCCATACATTTTTTAAAGTTTTTAAATAATTCTGACAGATCACAAAGGGCACTTGAAGCAAACAGATACGTGTAGGCAGATCCATAGATTATGGAACTCAGATACTCTTAATTTTGTCTGCCCTTTTTGGTATTTAACCTGTTCCAGGCAGAATTGCTGTTTTCTCTTACAAGTTTCACATTTTTTAACCGAATTTTTATACTTTCTTGGTAATATGCTTTGAATTCTACATAAAAAGAACTGGTGATATAAACAGCCAGATCTTCCTGACTGACAAATCTTTTATATATGACAAATACAAAACTAGCCAGGAGATGGTCTGGCTCTGAGCTCGTTTTCCTTACTGTACAGACAGCTTTTGATGTAAGAAACCCATATATATTTACTCAGAGCATCTGACATTTGAGATCAGGCTTTTATTGGTACAAGGTACTGCAGGCTGTCAGTCACAGCGAAGGGAGCCATTGTCCTCAGAGGTGATTAGCACGCCTCTCCCCTCACAAAGGCATGTTTTCAAAGCACGGGTGGCGTCACACGGGCTTTAGCTGTAACACATGCAGGATACCACGAGATGCACCACCAAGCAGCTCTCTCCAGCCTGCAGTCAAAGATAGGGCTGATGCTTCACAGCCGTCGAGGTGGTTCCTGGTACTCAGTGCCCCTCAACAGGCAGGTCTCGGTAGGTGCCCGACATGACGGAATCCATGGTGTCCTGGTCTAGCAATCCATTAGTTGTGACCCGGGAGGTAAAGGGTCCAGACAGATTAGAGAAGATGCAGTAGCTCTGAGTGAGGAAGGGAATGGTCCTTCAAACTCATCAAATGACTGTGGTGCTCCTGCCAACAGCCCTCGGAGCATCTTGGCCTAGCCAAGAGCACAGCCAGCAGCCAAGGGGAAAATTCACTGGAAACAATGGTCCTCACCTTCTTCCTTCTGGCCCTTGAGAATAAACGTGACATGGGACATCACCTTAGACCAGGCAAATGTAGCCTCTGAGTGCATTTCAACTTCTCCTAACATCACTTCCAGACTGAAGCTACAGAAATTTATATTAGCTTTTGTACTGAATTGCCAACAGAAATCCCAAGAGACTCAGTCTCAAAAGTATGCCTAAAGAGGGAATATGGTCTGGGTGTAATTTAGCTGCCATTGCCCAGCAATTCCATAGATCTCTTTGACTTGTGACATTAAATATATGGAGCAAGCACATGAATGGATTAACATACACGGTCCTATAATTAGCTATGTTATTAAATTTGCTAAGTAGTTGGGGGGAAAGGGGCTTGTTTGCCATCTGTTTAAAAAGTATCTCTCTTTCCACTGAAATCTGGATATAAAAAACCCCAGACATGTGGGCATGACTGCCTTACATACATTACTGGGATTATTTCCCTTGCGTTAACCAAGACAAGCATGATTCATATACCAGTAGAATGTTGTGCAAAAATGTGCATAGCATTTTTTCACATAACGTTCCTTTTCCTTCCCATTATAAATTATGAATCATGTAAACATCATGAATTACAGAGTTTTGTTGGTCTGGATTTTTTATTTTTTCACCATGACCCTAAAAACTACTTCATAGAAGAGTAATTATACCAGGCAGCATGGTAAATTCTTCCATGAAAATGATTTCTTAATTTGACTCTTGTCACTATGTAACCACACAGTCATTTGCTCTAATTTCCCTAGAAAACTTGAAATAACCAAACTATGATTTTAGAACCCAGATACACACAAGCACACACACACACACACACACGCACATATACACACAAAAGTACACATTTCCACTGACTCTGGATACAGAGCATGTTTGTATGGCGAGAAAGAAAAATTGGCACTGCTTAGAAAAGAGATGCATATTAAATATATAATCATTAGCCTCAGCTATGTGGAAATTGTCTAGAAGTATGAAAACAAGCTGAGCTCTAAATAGCTTAGAGTAAGGCCCTGGTTCACGAACTCCTCAGTAGAGCTCTGTCACTCAATCAGGAATCTCACGAAAGCCTGTACTGTGAGAGCACAAGAAAAATACAGCATAAAAGAAAAAAAAAAAAACCAACAAAAAGCACCCAAACGGAAAGATTCCAGAGTATGGGAAGCTCTCCAAAAGTGTAACTGAGCAGTACTTTAAGCCAATATTTTTATGTAGACTGTTACCTTTAATGGCACATTTCTTTAGAATGATGAGCAAGCATTTGTGATTTCCAGTGAATCATTTACATCAGCTTTTGCAACATGCAGACCGAAGGTTTTATTAGCTTTTTTTCCAAACAGTACATAAGATAGGAGTACAAAAGCACAGCTGAAAGCAAGGGAACCTGGATCTCAGCAGTTTTTCTACTTGCCTCAGGATAGCTGAAAGGATGTCCCACTAACTCAGAGGCAGAGAGGCCCACTGGAATATTATGAGTTTGGGGTTCCTTCACATATCTGCAATAATTTACCTGTGATAATTTACCTGCAATAAATGTAAAAGTCACATAAAGCAATGGAGAAGGTGCAGCATAAACCAACAGAGGAACATAAAGAGATGGGAGCTGTAAGGTACATCAACACGTACAGTCAAACTCCAGGCTTCCCATACAGTCATTGGAGAGGGTTAAGCTTTCAGCGTGGGTGCTCTGAGTCACTGCCTGGAGGAGCTCAAGAGGTGATTATTTATACAGCACATTAACCACACAGGACTATATAGGAGGTCTGAAGTTCAGGAGCTGAACATGAATACTCCCCAGAAGATGTGGAGTTTGCATTTCTTTCTATTTGCCACTCTCCCCATGGTCTCTATGAGCTCCTCCAAGCCACATTATAGAAGATGAAGAAACTTTCTAATTTACACCAGCCAGAAACAACTGCTATCAGGGATCAAGACTAAAGTTTCTCTTGCTATGTCTTCCTCTCTGGCAACAAAAAAAAGTGGTAAATACCAAGTTATACGTTGGATATTTGTCCCTGCACAGAATAAAGTGGTCAAGATAAACTAGATGGGTATTATTTGCACACAAATAAAAGAAAATTAAAACAAAAAAGGAACTCCCTACTAAGGACCCTCATCCATCTGTTTTTCTTTAGGGATGCTTTAACATTAGCTAAATATCACTTATTTACACCTGAAGAAGTTAAACGATCTTGTTCCCATGAACTCTCTTACAAACGCTGTCCTGGCCTGTGATTTATACAGAAGTAGCTGTTCCCTTAATTTTATTCACAATAGCTTCATTCTTACCGTATGAACCTGCTTTGTCAGTATTCGCTTTGATTTATGGAAGATTTCAAACTACCAAAATAACTATCCCTTTTCTTTTCATTAAAGCTAATCCCCACAAAGACACTTTCATCTGCTGATTAGTCATGCTTCAGCAATCCTCGCTAACCAGAGGCTAAGTTATTGATGTGTTAAAGATGTAATCGCAGAGATTCAAGACCGCTGAAGAAAATTCAACGTGTTGTTTGACAGTGTCAGAATTTAGCAGTGTCTCGGCTTTTTCAACCAGCCTGGGTAGCACAGCATGGTCAAAACTCTCCAGTTAAGCTACAGGCAAGGGAGGCTGTGTTAGAAGTGTTTCAAGTCCACAGACATGCTGCATTGAAGATTATGAAAAGAAGGGGTGGGGATTTCCAAAATACTTCAGGGAAGTTGGAGCCCCATCTCATTCAGCACGAACAAGTTGAACCTCAGTGTCTCTCTACACCGGACCCAGCTTTTTCAGCCAAAGACACAACACATTTTGCCTTATAAGCTGTACATGTAGTTCATCATCATGGCTCATGTTTCCCTAGCCTTGTCTCATCTGAAAGTTTAGTTAGAAATTATCTAAGCAAACCCATCTTGTACCTTTTCATGCTCTGACCATTATGAAACAATGATTTCTTCCTGGCCATCACTGTCTCTAAGTGGTTTTACATTTAGACAATGATAATTTGAAATACTAGAAGCAGTTTTCCATGAACTGATTATCATCCCAAATGTTTAATTTAATAGTTTGATGTGCTGTAGATATGCTAAGGAGAATAAGGACTCATAGAGCTCTAGAACCTGTCTCTAGAACCTAGAGCTAATGTAGGTCTTCAAGACTAACCTACCACCCAGTGAGGCAGTTTTTGCATTATGCTTCAGAAAAGGGGACATGACAATCCTGAACAGCCACTTCCAGCAGTCAGGACCTGTCTGACTCAGCTGTGATTGGCAGCTACATGACACATATTTAAGTCCATCAGAATACATCCTTGTCACAGATACACCTCAACTTCCTGAGGTGTATGTGTATTCATGGCTGATGCTTCAGTATCTTGAAGTTAATAGCTGTGTGCTGTTGAAGAAATTAAACATGAGTGACACTTGCTCTAAATCCCAACTGACTTTACAACTGGCATGTAGGGGTCTCCAAGTGTTAATCAGCTTAATTCTTGTGGAATAACATGTTGGAACATAAACATGTATTCAGTTGCCATTACCCATAATCATCCAGCTATAATAAGAACCACTTCACTCAGGTCTTCTCCATCTTTGGTGGACAACCACAAACTAGTGACAGCAGGAGGCCACTGTGGATGTCACAGTCAGCCTGGACTGGAAAATGGCTCAGCTGTTTTTGGGTAGCAAGGAAACTGAACAGATACATCTGGCTGAGCCTGAGCTGGCTGCCTTCTGGGCTAGGCCGTGTCACTGCATCATGTCCCCAGGCTGAAGGAGATGACAGCATGGAGGCTCCTACACGGAGGCTCAAGTGGGCCCTGGCCCAAATGACAAAATTGTACTGGGACAGGAGTTGGGCTGGCTCTGAGCACCCACCTAAGCATCACTGCAGGAGTCCTTCTGAATCCACTTCGTGAACCCACTTTGTGCTGCTCCTCTCCCACGGCCCTATTACACAAATAGCCAAGCACTGACTACACTGTGATGCCACTTTGTCCCATTTTCAAAACTGCTGCGTGGATGAGCCCACACTCCCTCATCACTCGTTCTGTTAGATGAGCTACAGGCTGCTCCAGGTTTGGAGGTTCTGTTCCATAATCTTAACATTACTTACGTTTGACCTGGATCAGTACAGACATATGCCTTTCCTGTGTTCTGCCATTCAGTCTCAAGTGCCCTTCACTGATTGAATTGGTCCTCAATTCCAGGCTTTACCCCTTGCTGTGATATAGTGTGATAGAAGACACTGATGAAGCAGACACACTGCTTCTGCCATGTCCAGCCTTGTACTCATAGCACTCCTTTGTATCACTGTGTTTTTCCCCATGGTTGACATTTCACTCATATTATGTCAGCCTTCCTTACTTTGCAGCATAAACTCATCATCTGTTCTTACTGTTTACTAAATCCGTGAGCCAGATCAGAATGCCCCTTTCCTCACGGATATTAGGACATAGCAGTATGTACAGGGTTCATGGAAGTCAGCTTTCTGCCTCCTTTCTAGCAGCTGCTTCTTCATCTGGTGTATTTCTGGACGGATGGCGTCCAGTTCCAGGGCAAATACTGCTCTGCAAGGAATGTTCTTGGAATCCTCTGGCTGAGCTCGGTCTGTGAGCCCAAATCCACCGAGCACACTTAAATTGGTCCATTGTTAATTTGTGCTGGAAAGCCCCGCTGAGTATAGGAATATGCCAGGAACACAAATCTCTGAGATCCTCTTTTCAATTGAAATGACTTCTTTTCACTTCATTTATCCTGGCCAGCTAAGACTGATGACTGCTCCACACAACCTATCAAAGATTTGCTCCATCTAGGCACAAATCACGCTTGGAAGGGGCACTGAACTCTGGACTGCAATTGGACCTGGTTCTGCATATTGCCTGCTGCATGATGCCCTGTGAGTCCTGTGTCAGCCGCTCATTTGGTACTGTTATTATAGAAAAATAAGCCAAATGAGCTTATTGAAACCTTGCCCCTCACTTACAGTAGAGTTCTGTATTATCTGCAGTTGGGACAGTCTGACCTTAGGCTGCATGGCAAACGGGAAAAAAAACCCCACAAACTCTTTCAGTGCTCAAACTAAATCAAGTCTGCTGTGATGTGTGTCATGTTCACCACTGATATTTGTTTTGTGATTGCACATTTAAGGCAAGGGTTTAGTTCCTATAGCTTGTGCAGCACAAAGGGAAGACTTAAGAATTTGAGTTCCCTTTTGAAATACCTCCATTTCCTCACTTTTGAGAAATGATCAATTACTGTGGGCAACTGATCAGATTAAAATGTACAAAATCACTCATAATCTGTAGATGTCAAATTCCAAGGAAATTAGGCTATTATTAGTGAAGAAAGACAGCACAGAGGAAAAGCATGTTTTCACTGTGACCTGGCAGTTCACTGACTCAGAGACAGGCTATCTGTACCAGATCTGTGAAGCAATCCAGAATATTTCAACCAGCTGGGTTGAGTAATGCTGACACACATGAGACAGAGCCAATAGTTGTATCTCACAGAGGCTGTTACAGTCCTCAGTGTAACTAACAGGTGTTGTGTTGTTCCAGGGGCTTTGCATGATCCCACCCTAGTTTAAGTCTAATGAAAAACAGTGTAGTTGGCATTCATATGACTGCCCATAGACTTCTGATTTCTGTGCACTGATTACACAGGTTATCAGTTTGTGCAGCTCTTTGGGTGGCTCTTCATCCCCATTGCAGTACCTGGAAAATCACGTGGATATGGTAAGGAGTGTGTCTTGTTCCTTTAGCCCAGGCAGCATTTTCACCTGATACTGAGACAAGAACCCAGTTCCTTTGCCTCTGTTTCACAGATGTCATTGAGAAAAAGCAATTGATTCTTTCTGGAAGGACACCCCAATATTCAGTTTGCAAATACTGATGTATATCCCTTTGCTGACAGCTTATCAAACTTTTCTCCTCTTATTACCCATATGATTCTACAGATATCCTGATAAGATCCTGACAAGATTTCTTCACAACAATATGACCAGAAAGATACCCATTACCCTGTCTAAGCCCTCCTCTCTTCTTCTTTCAGATAGTTTTCTTTATGGAGAATTCATTTGCAGCAGGAGTGGTCTTATCCTGTGGCACAGGTGTCACCAGCAATAGTCAAAACCCAAACATCTTCAGGTGATTCACAAATACAAGCTGGATGCTTCTGCCTCCACATGGCCTGGAACACAGCTCTCAGCTTCTCTGCGATGGCACATGAAAAAACACATCTGAGGACTCTCAGGCTCTGAGTAAAATTTACCCATTCCAGACAAGCTACTTTCTCTACTGAGTACATGGGTATGTTCTTTGACCTCCTTACTTGTTTTTCCCCCAGAAAAGTGTGAAGTTTGTCTCCAGTAGTTTCCTGGTATGTCTCCTGTAGTCTTCCAAAACATGCTGGTGGTATGACTAATGAAGTAGGAGTGGGATTAGCAAAAATATTTTCACTTTGTCTGTCCCAGTAGCTAGTATCTCAAACTCTGCCAACCCTGAGAGCTAGAGGCATGTTCTAGGTACATCCATACTCCTGAGCTTTCTTGTCCACCAAAGCATGGGATAGGCAGATCTATTCTACCTATGGATCTAACACATGGCTTGTGCCATCTCCTGACACAGCAGGGAAAATTTTGGGACAATGTTACTTAGCATTAGCCAGAAATATGACAGGAACCCCAACAACAATTTAGCAACATAAACACATTTGTGTGCCTGGGAACATTTTTTTGGTACTGTTTTTTTTCTTTTTTTTTCCCCAGTATATTGCCTAAAAAAACCCTTGAGCACTTTTAAACTGCTTTCTAGTTTAATATCTCCTAGATCCAAGATGTAATTACTCAAGGGTAGTAATTCCTGGCTGGTAAAAGAAATTCTCCTGGAGAGCACTTTGCAGAGAATGAGAGTGACAGCATAGACATTTTTATTTTTTTTCAGGGCATGTCCAGCACTTGGTGATATGGTTGGAACATTCTGCTCATGTTTGGAAGTCTGTGGGACAGGAATTGCTGGTCTCACCTCTTGTTCATATTCTTTGGCTATTCATGGCATAGAAATTGTGTCTGGCTGTTGTGCAGACTTATGGAGAAGGTAGGGTGAATCATACTTGTAGTGTGACTGTGCCTTTTATTCCAGGATATTCTTTCACTGGAGAAGTTCGTAACAACTGGTTGGGTCTAGGGAACCCGAATATGATGTCATGCCATCTGTATAATTTCTGCTGTAACCCATGAATTCACTAGTGAATTTATCTCTTTAATGTTCCTCAAGAAACAAAAACAGCCTAAGTTATTTCAGGTGGGCACGTTGAAGCCTTGCCGGTATAAGCACTACAGGGTAGTATAAACCAGCTCATTCTTTGACAATGGCAGGAGATCCTTAATGCACATATAAATCCAGGAATGGATGGTAACAAATGTTTTGTCTGGTGCCTCTTCATCAAAGTTAGTAGGACAGCTACAAGCAAGGGTGTTTCTACCTCCTCCACTCTCATTATTGCTTAGAATCAAGTGCCAGAGTAATTAGTTCATTGCTGAAGAACTTTACAACACTTTTCTTAGCAGATCTCATATCCCACACAAGGCAACCACTCACAGGTCTGAGTCCAAGTACAAGAGGGTATTCCAGCTAGGACTGAGAAAAGAAAAAAGCCTTAATGTTATATTACTTGAAATCAATTCATGTAGTCCATGTCCCTCACTAGAGTACCACCCACCAGTCCAGATGACTCTGGATTCATCTCGTACACTCCCAATTGAATGTACAGGACAGATAACGCTCACAGTGTACATAGGTGTGATAAAATTCAGTTATCTCCATGTCAAAGGGCCTCAGGCTGTGAATCACAAATGTAAATGAGAGCAGCTAAATGCTTTTCCATTTTCACTTTTGTTTTTACAATGGGGTTTGAAGTGTCACATTCTGTAATATAACTTCCCTTTTCTAGTCACAAACAAATGACATCTGGCCACTTTCAATAATAAACTTGAAGACAGGGGACATTTCCTTTCAGCTTGTTGGGCCCCTTCTTAACCTTCAAATTCCAATGAGAGCTGGGGAGAAGGAAAAGTTTAAAAAAAATAATCCCCTAATGATTAAACTTACTGATGGAGAAAAACTTTGCTTTGAGCCTCTGAGTACCGTTTACCTCACACAATCTCAAACATCCTGACACAGTTAATGCTTGAAGAGCTGTTTGCTGCTCCCACTCTCATTCTTACATCATACAGGAAACCTTTGCAGGAAATGAAAGTTCAGCCAGCCTTCTCCTCCCTCAACACCTTGAGCTTACAAGACTAAGACAGAAAGCACACAGGGAAGAATAAAGGTGGGGTAAGAGCACTGAAGAGGCAGACCAGACACAGATAAATCACACACCTTGATTTTCCTGTCTGACACAACATTCAATTTTCATTCTGGAGGTGCTTCTGTGAAATAATCTGGGTTTCACTGAGCAGGAAGTTTCCACTACCTATCCCACATGGGGGCTTGTCATTCAGGGTTGTATAGGCTGAGTCTGCTTTGTGCCTGTGTCACCTCAGTGGACATTTTTAAAGGAATACAAATAAAATACCTCTCTTTCTTTTTAATTGAAAGAACGGGCTCCTAGCTCTTGATGTACCCCAAGCCTGAATATTCTTGTCACCATAAGGAGGTGGTGCAGCCCTTTGTGCAGAAAAAGTGTGGTTTTAACCAAACTTGCCCAGCTCTTTTAAACTGGGAGCAGAGAATGGCTGAGATTATCAAGATGAATAAAAACTGAGGAAGGCATTGTGAGGAGAGCTAATCAAAAGCTCTTTCCTTCTTCTGTTCTTAGTCAACAGAAATACCAGACATGTAATTTTAAATGTTCAGACCAAACCACTGCCAGTGGTGCAACATCCAGAACAGGCAATTCAGGGACTGTGGATGGAACTGCAAGGCCTCCCCTTGATGATCTACAAGAGCTGCTTTCAGACCCAATTCAAGACAAGGGAAAGACTTCCTATGATTTTCCTATGGCCTGGACAGTGGCCCCATCCCTGCCACTACAGATAGTTAAAGGTTTTCTAGATAAATATTTTCCTCTTTCTGATGAAAACATGTATATGTGGAAACCAACTTCTGTTGAAAATATTGCTAAATGGAAATGCACTATTTTCTGCTTCCGGTTCTGCCTGCCTGCCCAGCCAGCTTCCTGCTCAGCTCCCTTCTATCTCCCTTGGCAGGTGCAGGACTTCTCTCTTGCAAAGTGCTTGTAGAAGCACCTTTTGATTCCAAAACACTGGGAAGTGCCACAGCAAGAGTTGTCTGTTTTTGTAAAAGCAAATGTACAGCTATTGCCAAAGCAAAGCTAACGGGGACTGCAGGAGCCAGGCAGAGATTCAAACTTCTGGACTGACATCATCGCAATCTGAAACAAGAAAATTTATTTAAAAAAAAAAAGGTATGACACTTTCCCATGAACTCACAGAACAGTAGAAAGCCCTCCAGGTTTCTGTGGAATACGAGGCCTGCTTGTGATTCTCCTACCAAAGGCACAGGCAGGCCACCGCAGCCCAGGTGGGTTCACCAGTGCACAACTGCTTCTTCTCAGGATTCCACAGGCTGTGCTGTGCCCTTGTGGAGTGCAGCGTCACCCAGGTCGCTTTAAATGCAGCCCTCTCCTTTGGAGGCAAGTTGAATTCCCCTGGACACTCCCGGGGAGCACATTTCTCTGCAGGAAAATGCAAGTGAACCTCTTGCGGTGCACGAAGGAAATGCTCTGCATCAATCCTGTCACCCCCAACAGACATGGCCAGCTTTATCTTTTTGCTGCACGTGGCCCCCGGGGCTGTACAAGTCTCCAAGGGTCTCCTGTGATTAGTGGTGTGGAACTCCCTAAAGCACTTGGGAATTGACAGCATTGTTGTACAGCCTGAAGATTTTGGAATATTACCTGATAACACGCGAGAGGAAAAATCTACCGGGGAGGTGTGGCTCCCCGGCTGCCCATGTTTACAAGGTTTGTGTCTTGGCATGTCACCCTGTCACCTGACACCCTGCCAAAAGCAGCCTCTGTATCAGCCTTGCTGCGAGGGCACACACACGCAGTTTGGAAGTGAGAAAATAGCTGTAATACCCGTGTCCATCTACCGTGGAGTCCACTCCGGGAGCAAGTAACAGGGCTGGCGAGCCTACTGCCATTGTGAGGCTCACAAAACCTCACTTCAAACCCCACAAACCTGAGATTTAAACTATTAGCATAACAGACTGATCTCTTCCTCTGTGCCTTCGGAGGCTGTGATCCTCCACGGCTTGTGCTTCTCATAGCTTCTCTTGCTGCAAGGGTTTCTAGGAAAAAGAGTATGGAATCTCCTAGGACGAGTCACAGCAGGTGGCCGCACTGTTCTGTGGTGATGCAAAGGAAAACACAGCAATGCTGCTTAGAGACAGTCAACTCCGACCCCCTGACTCTGCCCGAGGACACAGAAGCTCAGGCCATGTCACTGAACATGGGCTGCTGACTTCAGAGCAGTTGTATACTGTGGCCATCTCCCGTTCAGAGGGGATGCTCTGGGAGTCAGCTTGGCTTTCTAGTCCATGAGAAGTTTACCCGTAATTTACACTTTCCAATACTTTCTTGGTGACTAACAGTGTTAGTGAACTCTGAGGAGAATAATCTCTCTGCTGCTGGGTGACCAGCTTGTTTTGCAGGTCCCAGCCCTATCTCTGGCTCTCTTGGCTTGCAGCCTGCTGTCCAAACACTTCCTATGTCCCTGAAACCCTGTGGTCCAGTGCTTTACAGCCTGTCCTACACTCCTGACCTGCTACAAAATCTCTTTCCAAAAGCTATCATTCATCAGTTTGTTCCTGATGAGAGGCGTTGATCAAAGCAAAAATGTGGCTTGTTGTACTTGCCACTATCAGAGAATCCCATAAGGCATATCTGATGTGAGTACCCATGTTCCCAGCAGCCAGGAAAATTGTAATCATGATTAGACGCACACTGGCCCCAGAAAGGGGCTTGGCTGGGGCTAGACAGTGAGCTGGGGTCCCTGTGGGGTGAAAATACTGACTGTACGTGGAGAGAGAAGGAACACAGAGCTCGTCATGGCATTTCTGGACCTCTGCAAAGGGCCCAGAGCAGAGACCGCATGTGGGCACACACTCAGAGCTCCTTCCCATCCACTTACAGTGTGCAGGAATGTGGCCTGGCTTGGAAAGTCAGTAAGTACACTGCCTGACTGACACAGAAAAGTTTCTGTGTTTATGGAAAAATGACCAAAAATGAGGCCTGAGTGGATTCTTTCATAATCAAGATCATTTTCTCTCCCACAAGCAGGAAAGCAAAGGGGCATTGCAAGAGGGAGAGATTTTGTTAAGCGGATTAACATATTAACTAAAAATAAAGATTGGACATATTTGGAATTCTAAGATAATCTTGCTTTTCTGGTGACAATAGAAAAAACTCAAGCATCTCTCCTCTGCTTTCTGTCGTGCTCCAGTTCTCTAGCCTGGTAATGCACAAGTTTATCTATATTGTACGTAAAAAAGATATGTCTATGCCTAGAGCACATGCTGACATTTGAGTCCAGATGATCTAATGATTGGCATATTTTGATTCATCAACCCCATGCTGAATAGATTACCAAAAGATTTAGTTGGAAATAAAATAAATCGGTCTTTTTTGATTTAATTACTTCAAATGTTTTCCCTATATAGCATCTCCCTTTCATCTTGTCCATCCAAATTCACAAGCCTGATCAGGGAGGGGATTTTTTAAAACCCCCTGTAGCCTCCACTTAGGCTGAAGTGCCAAACCTCCCTGCCCTTCCAACAGCAGTCTTGGTGCTGTGCTTGAGTCCGTAGAAGTGAGCAGGGGAGGTATCCCTTGGGGATAATAGTGTCCCTCCTGAGGCTGTACTATCTTTACTTGGCCAGTTCCAGTCCTGGAGGAGATACATTTCAGCTGTCTCGGGTATCTACTGGTGCTGCGTCCTGCACGGTGTTCGCCATATGATGTGCAGGCACACACAGACTTTTGCCTTTCCTCATGATCATAGCTCCTATTTGGCTTTTTTTCTGCAAATATGTGTTTGACTAAGCAAGCTGAGACATGAACCTCCAGTTTCTCCACGCTCCTTCCTGTGGCCCCCTCCCTCACATCAAGGCAGAACAATTCTCACAGGTGGTTGGAAGATCACCCCAGGATGCTGACCTGGGGGATTATCTATGGCATCCTTTTAGAAGAGTGCCCAGAAATCCAACGGCTCCACAGGGTGGAGGGGACTCGGTGCCGCCACTGCCTGTGTTGTCTCCCACTTGTGTAAATGAGGGTAACAGGTTTATTTTCCAATCTTTCAGCCCCAAGGGGAACCTTTTGGTGCACACACCCAGTGCAGACTTGGTGACCAATTTTACCACTGCAGTTCAACATTGTGGGGATTTCAGACCCTCCTCCCCCAATCCAATAGAAAGCACAAGATGCCCCATGGGGAACTATTTTGGCTACCCACCAGTGGCACAGCCTGGGTGCAGTGTGTGTGCTGGCAGCCAGCAACCATTTACCTTCCTGTTAGGGCAGGTCTATCCTATGACTCCAATCTACCCTACTCTCCTACAGCTTAAAATATTTTGTTCTTTTGATATGCAAAGACAGATGAAATCTCTCAAGAATTAGGGAAAAATAAATGCCATAGCAATCTTCCCTAGGAGCCTTCCAGTGGGTTTATATGCATATGTGTGTGTGTTTATGTATACACACATGCACGCACAGACTGCACTGTTTCAGCAGGGGACTTTCTATTTTACATTCTTCTCGGGCTAACACTTGCACTTTAATACCAGATATCACTGTGAGACATAATGAGGGTCATTAAATGTATTTATTAGCTTATTAAAGTGAACTGCCTTCACTGTTGCAGCTGGCCTGTGTTTTATAGAAACCCCAGCAAATCCCCAAAGTCACACAACAGGAGCCCAACACACTTTAGCTGATGACAGAGTAAATATCAAATTTACTAGGGCTAGCAAGTGGCAAACACAGTTCTGGTATGTTATTTGAAAACCTGCCATGAGGCATAATACGTAATTCTCAGCTCATAAGGACAGAATTGATTTGGAAGGAAATATGAGAAGAATTTGATAGGATTTAGTAATATTTTCAGGGATACAGTTTAATTATAAGCAGTCAGAAAGCTCTTAGATACTAGCTGTTGGTCTCAAATAACCATTAAAAGCAGACAAAAAACTTCAGCTGGCTGTATGAGCTAATCTAACGTGGATTTTAGTCATAATACATGAGACAGATACACCTGAAGTGCCCACATCTTTAACAAAGTCTACATGGAAAATAAATTCATCTTTTGAGTTAAGTTCCGAAAGGAACAGAAAGACCCCACGGGCTGCTGATTGTCTAAACAAGGTGTACCTGTGAGTGTCCAGGTAAATGCATTTATGTTTGTTTCACTGGGCAACCTTCCTTTCTCACAGGCTGTAGTCTGTGGAACAGCTTTTTTTCCTGATTTTTAAGACATGAACGTTTCTTCTTTCACACTGGGGTTTCTCAAGCCTCATTTCAAACACTCGGGACTGCGATAGCAGGGTGTTCTCAGTGACCCAAGCACAGATGGAGACAAGTGTGGTGCCAGTGCAGGATGGGGTTCGGCTGCTCAGCACCTCCTCCCAGGAACTTGTTTGGGGGAGAACACTGCTGAGGAGCCCAGCTGCAGTGAAGCCCCTCACTGTGGGGATGGGCAGGAAGCTCTGCCCCAGCAAAGCCCCAGGAGGGCTGGGCTTGGTCTCCCAGCCCCACAGATTCAGCAAAGGTTGGGATCCTGAAATTGTACCAAGACAGCGCTGCCCTTTAACCCCTGCTTTATCTCTGCATATCTGAAGATGATGGGAAAGGCTGCAACCCTCTCAGATATTTCTTGAGCTGTTCCTCCGGGTCAAAGACAAATCAGCAAATCAGATAGACAGATAGATAGATGCAGTATCAGTAGATGCAGAATCAGCCACACTTTTGGCTGGAGATGGCTCCAGAGAGAAATCAGAAATCAGAAAGGGATTAACCACAAGGAAGTAGACTTTATTTTTAAAAGCTCCTCTCATCCAAACAGCCCTCTCAAATCTGGTTGGGAATAGTCTCCCAGGACACTGGATGAGCAATGAAGCCAGGTGAAGACAGAAGAGCTGCTCAGCCGCTGTGAGATAGCTGTGACTAAGAATGATGACCACTGTCTGCCTTAATCAAAAAAAAAATAATTCTGTGTCTCTTTTCACTCCCATTACAAGGAACTCACGAATGGGTTTGCATCATTTTCCATAAAGCAGAAGGAAAACCCCTGCTGAGGTATTTTTACTCTCACTCTATCTCAGTGTCCTGCTCTAACACCCACAGTTCTCCTGAAGATACAGTCACTGCTTATTCAAAGTTCAAGTGTAGGGGGACCCTGAGCTGTTCTGCCAAAAGCTTTCCCCTTCCCCCTCCACCCCTGCCTGAATCACTGGCAGCAAACATAATAGCAAAGGGTGTCACATTCTTCTTACCGTAATTCTGTAAAGCAGACTGGGATATTTTCCGAGATTTCTTGTAAAGCTGGATGCAAGCAACTGTGTGTGTGTGTGTACATGTGCGCACACCCGAGTGCCAGTAAATCATCTTAAACTCACGTGTTTGGAAAATAATTGCCTGATTTGGCTGTTTTCTTGTAACTGTGTGTATTCAAATTATAGTTGAAGATTTACTTCTTCAGGCTTTATTCTTCCAAGCTCTTTGTTAAATTTCATATATGAGTAACACGAAAGCATATCCCAGATAGCCGAAAGGCATGAATTGTAAGTGCCCACACCTCTATACACACATTTTTATAATGGCTTAGGCTGACATGAGCCAGGAAATTCAGAGTTTGGTCTCACATGGTCTTAATTCATACCTTTGAACACACAAAATCTTCTCCCTATAGGGTTATATTTTAAAAATAGCCAGTGGGACTTAACCCCAAAATTCTGTGCAACTCTGATTACATTGGCTCTTTATTTTTCAGCTTTATCTTTTACAGAGTTTCTTACTCATTTTTCAAACAGATAACAGTTAGAAAGAGGGATTGAGAAAATATTAATTAGTTTACTATAAGACCAATGTTATTTTTGAAGGGCTGGGGTACTTTTTTTTCATTTCAATATATCTTAAGCATGTGTATATTTTATGTGTTCTTATCAACACAGTGAAAGATACTGTAATTAAGTGATCCAAGGACTCAACAGTTAAGAAATGCCAGAATAGATTGCTTGCACAAGTCTGTTCACTTTTCTTACACTAATGTCCAGGGAAACGGCTTCCACTTAGGATCAAGGCACATTCACTCTGGCACTTGCCCTTATCAGATCCCTGTGCCCAGTGTCCTCCTGGGTGCCTGTCACCTTGCCCAGTCAAGCCCAGTCCTCCAAAGTGATCATTAGCTCATGGACTCTCAGCCCTCTTACCCTGTTTTTCCACGTCTCCTAAGCTCCTGGCCCACAAAAGGCAGAGTAATCTCCCAGCTCTCCTCTTAAAGCATGGTTCTCACTGAAAACTGGCACATCACGGTGGAGAGAAATTGGCCGCAGATCAGGTGATTATTTTGCACATACACAAATACACCATCTAACAGCAAGTCTCCCACACACTGCATCTCCTGCCTGCCCAAGTCAGTAGAGGATACAACTAATTCCAGCTTGCTGATGAAGGCAAAGGAAGGATGTAGGGGCTAAAGGCAGGAGATGAGAGTTTAAAGCCAACCCACATTTGCTTGACCTGAGCAGCCTGGACACAAGGCAACCTATGACTCCACAGACCTGACTGTTTATCTGCGACTGCAGTCAGCAATTTGTCAGGGAGATGTGCACATCTGGTTGTCTGAGCTGCTCTACATTTGGAAATTGAAAGATCTCTGGTCACACAAAGGAAAAGGCTTACAGGTCTGGTGGGCCTGACTTCGGCAAAGAGCAAGAAATCAAAACTGCAAACCCCTCTACCCACCCACCTTTTTCCTTGTGCATAAAGATGTCCCATCTCAGCTAGCTTTGAATGTTCAAGTGGCCCTTAGGCCAAGAACAGAAAGAAGAAAACTGGGTCCCTGGAAAAGAGTAGGTCTTTCTTCTAGGAAACAAACCTGAAATGTTTTGACTGAAGAAGGAAGCATTAGCCAAAGCTGTGCCACCTCTGCCTGCCAAAGGACCTTTCCCACCCTGTAGGTCCTCAGAGCCTCTCTTAGCTGAAGCTGGGCCAGAAGTGAATGAGGCAGCATGGACTGGACCACGGCCCCACAGCTGAATGTTCTGGGACTTGTCTGGAAAGCAGCTGAATTCTGGTTGCTTATTCAATATTTTCATTTTTAACTCAGTGGCAAAACAGTTCAAAAAATGCATTTCCAAGACTCCCCAAAAACAGGCTACAGTGTCATACCACTTCCTATGTTGCCTGGGTGGTTCCTGCATTGCTAAATTTGTCCAGAAATGTGATTCTGAGAAAAGCCTGGGGAGAAGCAGCATCCTGAATGGAGCACTGGCTGACAGCAATGTGAAACGGAGCAAAAGGACTGTCACCTGCAGCTTGAGACCTCCAGAGAAAGTATAGTTTCTTAATTTTTTTGTAAGTAAACAGGATTGTCTCAGAGAGACAGCTGACTCCATCTTCTGTTTCCCATGCAACACCTGCAGCTCCACATATTTGGCTAAAGTTTGGGTCAAAAAAAGGGTAACGTTAATATAATCAAAGTAATGTAATGGATTTAACTCAGTGAATGATTTCTAAACAGCCCAAGGTCTTTTGGGCTGTGGACTGTTGGGATTCTGGACCTAAAACTTGTCAGTCTTTTCCAAAAATGCCAGTGGGCATCTAGGATATAGAGTATACCTTCAATGACAGCTTGATCGACACTATGTTCCCAGCTAGCTAGAAAGGCTTTCATCCATATGGAGACATTTCCAGTGCCCTCAAAAGTTGTGTTTTAGGGCTTCATTTCTGGTTCTGTCCCTCTCCCCCATTTCCCACTGGGGAGAACAGGACCAGTGCTGAAGACCACAGTCCTGGCATTGCCCACTATACAGCTGAACATAAAGAACATGTAGGATTCTCACCCTGAAAAAAAATAAATCTCTGAATCATATCCTGAGTATTCCCTAAACTCTATATCATCTTACTTACTTTTTCCAGTTTCCTAAAATGCATTTTTATTCCCAGCTTTATTTACGGCATCTTCCAGAGCTCTGCCGTTTTACCTCCATCAATCTGTTCCGTAGTTTACATCTCTCAATACTGATCTTGTCTGTGGCTGAAAGGATGTCCCTCCACCCCCTCCCAACCCCACATATTCTCATAAATCTTGGAAAAACTCTGTTGATAAAGAGCAGCTTGTTGGTTGTTCTCACTGCCTTGGCAGGTAAACCAGCCTGAAGGAACAAGGAGTTCTCTACCCTTGCGCCAGTGGAGGTACAGCCTTCCTTCACTGTTGCCAGCAGTCTCCAAGGGTACAGAATAACAAAAAAAGTACCCCTAAAGAGCCAAGGAAATGTGACCCTGTCTAAATTCAGGTAAAAGGTTTTTTTACACTAGTTGCTTTGTGTAGTCGGGAACACGGATGGGGTAAGGAAGCAGTGGAAGTTGTTTTCTTGCCTTTCAGCAGAGGCAGCACTGACTGGGTTTGACATAGCGTCACTTACGACAGATGTACGGAAAACTGCTGTGAGCAGTAGCAAACTGCTTGCCACTGGGCAGATTTTACACAGAATAAGCCATGGGTTCTGGATGCAGACTCAGGGTGCTGAAAGAGAGGAGGCAAGTATGAGAGCTGTGGCATGTGTGGGTCCATACCCAAAACCCCTCGTTACAAAGCCCGAATTAGGAGCTGCACAATTTCAAACAGAAGAAACTCTAGAAAATAACAGTCATAAGCAACAGCTCTGTGAGGAAATAACGGATTTAAAACCTAAAATCTCTTTACTTGTAGTCCACTCAAGTTTTAGTTGTTTCAAAGGACTTTCTTAAAAGAAAAAGAAAAAAAGAAA
>VYZQ01045681.1:29745-46632 GCA_013400655.1 Mystacornis crossleyi | reverse complement strand
ATTACCCTTTTACTCTATATTAATAATTAACTACTCTGTGACTAATTTTCTTCATGTAATATATTCTGTATATTTTCTTACTCTCTGGGTAGAAAAAGGTATAAAGAATACAGAAAATGATGATCAGAAGAAAAGCAGGACTTAGAAATTACAGTAATTTGTCTTCAGCTCTACACTTCTATGCTGGGGAGAAATATGGTTTCTGTAGAAAAAATGGACAGGGGACACACTGAAATTAAGTACTCAGGCATCGGTTCCTATATATGCTGGAAGTGTTCCAGGTTGTTCCAGAACCATTCAGGGCCTTATATGTGACTTTCACAAAATGGCTAGTTTAACTCAGTTTAACCTGTCTTTTATCATATTTCCTACATTTATTTATATATGAGAAAGGGAGGATTAAAATGAAATGTATATTTTATATATTTACTCAAAAAAATCCAAGAAGAAAATTTCATCTAATTTTGGGAAGACATATATATTATTCTTTATAGCTGAAGAACCTATTTGGTATTTAGAATTTTGTACAGGGGAAGTTCTGCTACATGAGCAGTAAAACTGAAAAGGAATGTGTCTGAGGACAGAGAACAGCACTATGCAATATGTTGACTATTTAATTCCTCCTTACATAATGAAATTTATGAAACATGTTTTTCATAAACAAAATTTAAACGACACTTCCTAAAAGAATGTAATGAGCTGGTGTTTCCCATCAAAAACTAAGTGGGTAAGTGATTAATTATCAACAGATGACACAAGAAAATTTCATCAGTAGATTAGAGTTTTGTCATGGGTTGACACCTCTTCCTGCTTTTCAGGTTTTTCTTCCTTTTGGCTCTGTTTCCTGGAGGAAGTGGTTTGCAGCAATAGGTGCTGTAAAAAAAAGGTGCTGTAGTTTGTATTAGATGGTTGTTCATATATACTAAAGTAAATTTTATATATTATCTTACTAAATTTCTATGTAAATTGATAAAAATTCTGAAGTTTTATGTAGTTAAAAAGCATAATTAAATTTATATAGCAATTCTGAAATAAACTGGCAACATAACTAGCCCTGAATTCTATGAGCTTCCTTCNGAGTAACATAACTAGCCCTGAATTCTATGAGCTTCCTTCTTTTTCCTAGATCTCATGGTATATCAGACAGTGGATTACTCACAAGATTAAAGCTATGTGATAGGAATGATTCAGAAAAAAGTAGCTGATAAAGAGTTGCTTATTTTTACCAGATATATGTACTACTATTTACCCTCAACTTAAGCCTTTTAATTTGATATGTTTTCTTAAAAGGCAGGCTCCTGTACAGATGTTGAAATTGTTCGCTGTCATGGTAGCATGTTTTATGTAGAGATATTTCAGGAGGCCTGCTGTTAGAGTCTTTTCTCTGTGTGGTAATTAGTGCACATAGGCCTTTTCACGTAAGCATAGCTTAGTCATCTCTAAAGTGGCTACATGAGTTGAAACCCCAGAGGTGCAGTTTCAAGTTGAATCACTGGATGTGGTGATGCAGTGCGTAATACAGGCCGACAACCAGGGATTTACTGTTGTACTCCCTGTCAAGCTGTGCTAAACAAAAGAGAAGGAAAGGTGTTGTTTTGAACGTATTCACTTGCCAGGCAAGAATGGTGGGCTTCCCAGAAGTGTTCAGCTTTGACCTCAATAGCCACTGAAACCAATGGCAGATTTGATGAACTCCTAATGAATTCCCTCTAAAAGGAGAGGAGTAAAACCATCAGTGTTATCAGTGCTGCAATATCAGACAACTTGGTGCTTGCCAGACAATGGTGGTAACTGCAGCTTATGAAGCACGATCACAGTGTTGCTTCATGGCAGACCTGAGATTTTACGGTCTTCAAGTTGTGTCTCTAACAGGCTTCCTTTGATAAGGTGTTAAACTGTGTATTTCTAACAAGACACTATCACAAAATCATGTCCCGTGGGGTAAATATAAAACTTTTATGGTTTCTTTCTCAGCTTTGACATAGGGATCAAAACCAATGACATAGCAAATTGCATTTGTATACCAGCTTTGATGTTCACATTTCACTCCTGTCACAGGGAGCTGGGCCACCTTGGAGTCAATGAACATGTCTTTCTTGTATCTGCAGGACTGCACAGCCTGAACCATCCTTCTGATTCTGTTAGTCTAGTCCCCTGTAGACCATTCATTTATAAATCACAGTTTCTGTACATTTATTTTGAGGATGTATCCAGTGATCACTGTCATAGAAAGATCCCTTACTTTCCCCACCTACCCCTTTTTAGAGGAAACGGTCCACTTACTGTCCTGGATAGTCATGAGGTACAGAAATAAGATAAATCAATGAGCCAGAGCTTGTTTTACAGCCATCTTTAATGTAAATAGACATTAAAGGCCTATTTGTCTGTTTTATTGGTCTATACATTTGCTCATATGATCTGTAGGCTGTTGTTATGCAATTAATTTTTTCTGAATATCTTGCATGGGAATACTACTGTCTGCATTTAATGGATTTATAAAGACAGTTAATAGACGTTTACAAGAATCCCTCACATGTTTAACAATTACCACCTTTTCCAGTAATATAAATTCTTGTCCAAAGTTTTTTTTCAGAATGTTTTGTTCTCTAGTCATAGAATCCTAGAATGGTTTGGGTTGGAAAGGACCCTAAAGTTCATGTAGTTCCAACCTCGCCAGTCTCAACCGTTCCTGGGCAGGGACAATTTTCACTAAATCATGTTGCTCAGAGCGCCATCCAGCCTAGCCTCAAACACCTCCAGGGATGGGACAGCCACAACTTCTTTGCGCAACCTGTTCCGGTGCCTCTTCACCCTCATAGCAAAGAATTTCTCCCTAACACCAAATCTAAACCTACTCTACAATGGTTAGAAACTACTCCCTTGTCCTGTCACTACATGCCCTTGTAGAAATTGTCTCTCTATCTTTCTTGTAGGTTCCCTTCAGGTACTGGAAGGCCTCAATTCAGTCACTCTGAAATCTTTTCTTCTCCAGGCTGAACAAACCCAATTCTCTCAGCTTTTCCTCATAGAAGAGGTGCTCCATCCCTCTGATCATCTTGGTGTCTTCCTCTGGACTTGATCCAACAGATCAATGTCCTTCCTGTGCCAACTGTATGTAATTTTTTCTTTTCTAAAGAATAAGTGGGAAGTAGGTTCCATATTATGACCTTTTTCGTCTAAATTATAAATTTTTAATGTTTTCTTCTTTCAGATTGCATCTAGTACTATAAATATAAACAGAATATTAGTAAACATATATTACAGAAATTTGTATATTGGAATGAAGGCTATTTGCCTGCTTCCAAAGTAATTCAAAATGGTTACTTCAAGATTTGTAGTGGATAATTAATACACAACAAGAAATCTGAAAATGTGTAACAGTTTAACCCTGGTCTGGAATAGAGTAAGGCTTCTTCTGCAGGTCTTGCTGGAGTGTCAGATGCTGTTCTCACAGCAGTAATTAGACAAGTAGTTACAGGTGCATGTCGTCAGAAATCCAGCAAATATTTTTTCAACTACAATATAGCAAAGGTTTGCAGGAGTTTATGAGTGAAAGCAACTATTTTGTTCTGATTAGCTGAGCTACAAATAGCATCCACATCATCTCCTTTTGAGTCTAAAATTCTATTTAGCAAGCATAACTAAAGCACAGGTCTTCAGAGGCAGCAATATTGTTGAGATATAGTATTCTGTAAAAATATTAAGGGTTGGTGCTTTTCAAAAAGGTATTTAGAAACAGTGCACTACAGTGTTTTCAACAATCAAATTGCAAATATAAAATATGCATAACAGCACCACATCAGGGATATAATTCTAGATCACTAGACTCGATTTCAGAATGCCATAATATATTTTACCTATCTGTCCCTCAGTTGCATTCATTTTATTCAGTTAATAGCTGAGACTGAGTCTCAAGTCTCTCAACCTATGGTCTGTAAAACGAGGATTTAAGCATTCCTTATATAAGCATTCTCTCTCTGTTTGGTATTTACATTTATTTTTCTTGTTTATGTATGTTGCACCTGACTTAACCAGGCTCCATTTTCTCATAGGTACCTGTATGCTGCAAAAATGAGAAAGAAAAACTCTCTCAGCTTCCTAGGCTCTATCTTCTTATTTAATGAAAATGACATTATCAAAGCTAACTGAGTAACTATGAATGATGATGCTCAAATCTTTGCTGCAGATACAGAAAAAATGGCAGCTGTATAATCAACATAGTCTACGTATTTGCTACTGTGATGATACCCAATGCCATGTGAAAGCTTGTAGTTCAAAACCTTAGCCAACTACTGTGTTTTCATGTCTCGAAGTATTTGCAAATTTGAGTAAAAGTTGCTGAACCTTTTTTGATTAGTTCCTTCCTTCCTTCCTCAATTTTATTGAAAAAGCATTCTATTTACACATATTGAAAATGCAAGATATAAGTTTTCCAGTATGAAATTTTTAAAAGAAGAAAGAAATCTACATTCAATAAAATGACATTTCAAAAAAATCAAAAAGAAAATGAAGCATTTTTTGGACGAGCAACAACAACTGTTCACCCCAAATAGTTTTTGTGGGTTTTTTATTTGTTTATTATTTTGGTTTTTTTCGAGTTCACAGAAGCAATTCTCTTCATTTTGAGTCAGTTTTCTACATGACCAGTGAAATGAACAGTCAGATTTTTGCATTGCACCTTTCAATGCCAGTTGTCAACCTGCCAGTATGGTACTAATGCTGTTTAAACAAGGCTGGTTCTGTTTCATTGCCGGCAGCTAAGCCAGCGAGTTGTAATGATGGGAACTGGAATTGGCTGTTCCCTGGAAAATGAAGTAGTGACTCTGAACAGGAACTTGGCTAACTACATAAATGTGTCATATTTGCATCATGAATTTTTAATGTGCAGCATTTCAGATAAAAATTCATTATTTCTATGCATCATAAATAAAAAAATATATGGCCAGTTTAAATGTGGTCAGCAAGAAACTGTTCTTCCCTGTAACATAAATGGTAAGAAGTGTAAATACATAATTAAAGGCAGCTTGCCTTTTATTAAACCATGATTTTTAGAAAAGCAGCCAGACTGGTATAACTGCCAGTGGCAAACCCATTTTATTTCATATAATAAGCTTTTAGTTGTTGGATCAAGCCCAGTCTTACAAAATATTGGACTCTGCCAAACACATTTCTTATTCATAAAATAAAGGCAGAAACTCTGAGGCCTCCTTCCCATTTACAGTTTCCTAATTAGACAGTGAGCAAGACAGCAGAAGTGGTCCATAAACTAACTGCAAGGCATTTTGGGTGCTGAATCAGGGGAATTAAAACTCCTATAAGTTATATACAAAACATAGCAGTAATTTAGAGAAACATAAGCATAAGAGCAATTCCCCTCATGGTGGGAATGGCTAAACATCATACTCGCTACGATTTCTTCCTCTTCGAGCTTCAGAGTTGGTATTTCATTCAGCTACAGCCAGGTGGTAAATATTTACTTCTGGCAGTGCTTATTTGGGTTAAATGACTTAATAACTGACAACAGCTAATTGAAAACAGCTTGGGATCACCCAACACACTCTAAACTAATCTAACTTAGATTGTAAAAGCCTGTAACAGTCTGCTGTCTGATATGCAGGCCAATTGTAGAGGAAGTCAAGCAAGATTAACAGATGGCTTAGAGATTGCTGCGGGGAAGAAGGGTCTCAGATGCTTATATCTTATAAGGTGAGCAAAGAATTCTGCTGGTAGATAGATTTCACCTGAGTACCCAGGAGAGCCTTCCAATCTTCAAGCTGGCATGAATGATAAGAGCTGTTAAGGATGCTTCTGTAACTGCCAGTTTTAACATGAGGGATGAGCTGGCCTTTACAACGTGTTATGGAAGATACCTCTTTCATTTCCTTACAGACTTCACAAAGTAGTGTGTGCTAGAAGATGAATCTTCTTACCTTCTGTTCATATGAAAACTATTTTATAGTCTTGATTATCTTGTCTATTTTTAGAATAGATCTTAGGAAAAATTCCTACCCTGAAAAAGTGGTAAAGTATTGGAACAGTATTCCAACGACAGTGGTGAAATCACCAACCCTGGAGGTAAAAGATCTGTAGACGTGGTGCTTAGGTGCATGGTTTAGTGGTGGACTCGGCAGCGTTAGGCTTGTGGTTGGACTAAATGACCTCCAGAGGTCCCTTCAAACCCCAACCCTTCTGTGATTCAGTGTGAGGGCAGTAACATCTTCTCCTGTAATGGGGAACCAAACCTTCACATTCAACACACAATTCCTCCATGACTCTATACCTTTGCACATTTTGTTTATTTTCTGTTCTTGTTTCTTTCTCTGTGATTGATTGTTAAGACTTTGTTTTCTAGCTCTTTTGATGCTGAAGAAGTGAAACATCTTTTGTAGCCTTTTCTGTTTGTAATATCCAAAAGTTTGCCTAATTTATATCTTTTTGGAATTTTGATCATAATGATAAAGTGTTTTAGCAGCACCACATTTTCTAGAGTTATAGAAATTGATTACTGTGTTATTTGAACTCATATTAGAGTAAGTTGGTTCTGGATGATATAGATGTATTTTATATTTGGAATTACACTGCTGTGATATCTCTTATTAAATTACATGTTGCTGTAGATATTGATACTATTAGCAAGTAAAATAATAATAGTAATAATATACTGGTTTTTAGTTGTTTTGTATAATTTATAAAATTCAAATAACACTGGATATTTTCAATGGATGCATATACAGCAGAAACATGACTTTTTGGTGCATTTGTTTATACAAGAAGAAGTTATGTCACATTTTTCTATTCACATCAGGTTTCCTGCTGCTGTAGAATACAAATGCTTCGGACTACTGTGTTTATTAACAAGTCAACATTTTAAATTCAATATATAGCGTTTGTGCTGTGTTGTTTGCTACATGAGATTTTTGAGGGAAATGTTACATTTTAAGGATTAAAAATACAGCAAAGACTTTTAGGATTTGGAATTTTTACTAAAAGCAGCTAGAGATACAGGTAAAGTGACTGACTTTTGCAGTACAAAAAACTTCAACATGTTTAGTGCAGCGTATCATAAGAGAATAGAAACCATGATATTGGCCCAAGAGTCAGATACAAGCACACATGATAACAAATTAGACAGGCTGATAACAAGCTGTAGTATGACAGCTTCTGTGGAAAAAAAAAAAAGTAAAATCTGCTGTAGTAGTGTATGTATCTCTACTCACTAAGAGAAATACTCGGGTCCCTGCAGCATGTTTGTGTGCTGCAATGCTCTAGATTTCAAATCTTTCCACTTCAGCCTCAACTGCAGCTGAAGTCTTTGTCTCAGAACAGCATGTGGTATAACTAGTTTTATAAGACCTCGGGTTTGAGGTAACCCCTCAGAAGGCTGCAGATATGTTAAATGATGAAATGTAAATTTAATTTAGATAAGACCATGCTTTTGTATTTTCTATGTGCATAGGTACCTTTCTTTTCTTTTTTCCTCTCTTTTGTTTTACCTCTATCAAGGATTCTTGCATCTTCTTTCTTAGAATTCAGTCAGTACACAGTGCTTGTCTACATCTATACTGTTGAGCAGGTTGCTGAATTTCACATCACATGACAATCCAAGCAAAAATAGTTACTCCTTTCATGTAAGTCATTTGCAACTACAATTTGAAAACATGTGATGGCCTTTATGATACTCATGAAATTCTATGCTTTTTTTTGAAACAGATCAGCCATGAGAACTACTTGAGCTGGTTTCCAAGGCAGTGACTTGTTGCAGTGCGGTTCTCCTGCAAACATCTCTGGAGGCAGCCTTGGCTCTTGGAAGAATCGAAAAGGCAACATTTGATAGATGTTCATGGATATTCTTCTATTGTTTCTTCCCCACCCTCTCCGTGTGGGGGCCGGAACCGGACTCCTGCCCCTCGGGAAATGCCAGTATTCCCCAGGCAGGAGAACATGAAAAAGCCAATGAGAGCAGGAGTAGGTTACATGTGACTAGAAAGCAGGGAAAACCCCGTATGTCCCAACCATTCCAGGCGCCCTTTTCCCCAGGAGAAGACGGGGTGAGCTCCAACACCTCGCCCTTCCATTTTAATTAAAAATGACAAAACAATTTCATAAGAACACAAGCCACCCCTTCGAGTCCCAAAAAGTTCAAACAGAGCATTTTTGGAGCACTGTAGAGCTGGCAGGAGAGACATGGATGCTCTTGAACACACCTCGTGGGTAACTGAGGCAGGAGGGTTTTCTTTTATCCATACCTGTTGGAACCTTGAGCAGATAGTTAGTTTTTCCCTCCCTCCCCTTCTATCCTCCCATAGGCACTGGAGGGCAATTGTAAGGGAAGGGAATTGCATAAGGGAACCATGGGGTGAAAAACAGATTGATGGCTTGGGCATAATAAGATGGGAAGATAGGATGGGGGAAGGGAGGCTGTAGGGGGAGTTTATAAGGAGAATACTGTTAGGGATCACTGCAGTCTGGAGAATATCGACTGCCTTTTACAGGATCTCCATTAGGTCCCGTAACGTTGGCCGCTTGCAGACCCTTTTTTCCTCTAATTATGTTAAAAACCACGGTTTCTCCATTTTTAAAGCTTGGAGTTAAGTTTTGGGGGTTGTTTTTCTTGATTGCGGTTTTATGGACAAAGATATTCTCCCGTGCTATGTTTTGTTATGAAACCATAATTTTGTTTGAAATTATACCATTTTACTGTTCCCAGAAGTATTTGTTGGTGCTGTCCTCGGCTGGCCTCTGCCTCGCCGCCCCCCGCACCTCTGCCAGGCCCTCGCGTTGCTGCCGCCCGCGCCCCGCGGGAGGTTTCGGTTCGGCGCCTGCCTGGGCTCTGCGTGTTTGTGTGCCGCCACCGCGCCCGGCCCTGCAGCCACTGCGCCTTCGCCGGGTTGCTTCCCACCGCGTTCGTGCTGGCGCCAGCCGGCTCAGGCCCCTGTACGGCTGCTGCCTGCGCGCCGGTCCCTGTCCTGCCTGGCCGCAGCTCGCGCACACCGCCACCAGCCTCACCTGGCCGCAGCCCGCTGCGCCGCTTGCTTCTCACATCTCTGTGGAAACTTCCGCTTTTCGCTTCACAAAGCTCTACAAGCCCCATGCTCAGAGAGGGTCTCCACGCCGGTCCTGCCCCGCTTCCACAAACAGCAGGGGAAGGGGCGAGGGCGGTTCTGCGTGCCGGTTCCTGGCTGCCCACGCGGGTTGCCTCTCTGCCGCACGTGATCCACGGTGCCTGCAGTGCCGCTCCCTCGCTTGCGGCTGCTCAGCAGAGGCAGGGATGGGGTCCGCGATTGCCGACACGGGCGGGGGAGACTCCATGGCTGCAGTCACGCGCTCCTGGGATGGCTGCTGCGTGGTCTTGGGGATGTGAGGGTGGCAATGTTCTGACGGGGAGGTGAGGGGACCATGCACATGGATCCTAATGGTGTCACTGATTACAGGCCGTGCACAGATTTGTTCTATCACCAGTGCATATTTCAACTGAACCATTATTTCATTCAAAATGTAGTCCCAAAAATGATGTTGATAAGATCCATAAGGCTTAACGTCAAAAAGCAAGTCCTGAGAAATATTAAAGAAATTTTTGAAAAGCCAGTCAAAAAATATTTCCAGATATCCCTGAGGAAGTTTTGCATTTTGCTGCGCCAGGATTTCTTTAATTTCAAGATAAATTTCTTTTTGTGGCTTAGAGAGCCACATTTCCCACGATTCTTCCGTAGTCCGAGAGGAAACAGAAGAACATGAATACTTACTGGATTTTTGAAGATTTTTCAAAATCTCTGTTTCTCTTGGGCTGTCTACAGGGGTCCAGGGATCGCTAAATTTGCCCTCATTCTCCACCATTTTGTTGCAGTGCGGTTCTCCTGCAAACATCTCTGGAGGCAGCCTTGGCTCATGGAAGAATCGAAAAGGCAACATTTGATAGGTGTTCATGGATATTCTTTTATTGTTTCTTCCCCATCCTCTCCTTGTGGGGGCCAGAACCGGACTCTTGCCCCTCGGGAAACCCCAGTATTCCCCGGGCAGGGAAACATGAGAAAGCCAATGAGGACAGGACTAGGTTACATGTGATCAAAGAGCAGAGAAAACCCCGTATGTCCCAACCATTCCAGGCGCCCTTTTCCCCAGGGGAAGAGGGGGGAGAGCCCCAGCAGTGACTCTGCTATGCTCTCTGATATTGAGATACTCCATTGATGAACAAAAAGATAAGTTACATTGCCTTGTGTTCCTAAAGCAAAGTTTACGTTATTTAGAGGTCATGACAATTAAAAGTGCATAAAACTAGGTAAGTACTATCCTTCTGTATCAAAACAATGTTTTCCTTTGATTCCTATTTTTTTCCCCTTTCATTTACTCTTGTGCCTTTAACCCAGAAAACTAATATCCAGCATGTTCACTGCATTATCCAGATACATCATCAGTTCCTGCAGTCTCAGAGGGAATGACCTCTACCAAGTCATTCAACTTCACATTTAGCTGTGAGTGTAAGGAGAAGAACTAAAGGGTTTGGGGTCTTGACTAGCACTATATCTGGATAAAAGAGTACTTTCTTCAAAGTAAAACTTTATTATCTTGTATTTTTTTTCTCTTTTTTTCTCTTTGAAAACATACAATCAAGAAAAATTCAGACGCCCTTCTAAGCATGATCTCTATCATTTTTTGGTAGATGGTTTAACTTTTAATACTAAGGAATAATGGCTTTTTATAAATCTAGTTATATAAAAATGAATAGATTTTAGATTTTAAAAATGAAATGAGAATAGCTTCTTCAGAATAGAAGAATTATCCTGTAATGACACCCTTCAGAATAGCTTTACCCTTTTTAAAATTATTTTTTTTAATGGGGAAAGACTTCTATAATTTTATATTTCTATATATATTTTCTATATTTCTATATATCAAGAATTCATGTCTGTTTGGATTGTTTTTAGTGCCATGTGCAATGGTGCTCAGATATCAAAAGAAGTGATATAAAATAAACTGATTGATAGATGTTCTTGAAAAACCATGAAATTTACAGAGGGACTTTTGGGAATCTCTCCTAAATAACTTGGTGTCTTACATGGAAATTTCAGGATATAAATGTATTTGGCAACCAGCAGTATAACAAGTGTTCCTTGTTCTCACTCCTTTAGTAAGTGTGCTCTTCAGGTTGGGTAACCAAATCTGTTCCACTGAATCCCACTCCTTCCACACTCCCCAAAATAGAGAAAGGGGGAAAGCAATCCTTTTCCTCTGTTTGAAGTTAGATCCCCAGCCTGATTCCTAGCACAGCCAGGAAAACCTTTGCTCCAACATGAGCCAGAACAGCAGCTTATGGAAGGGGACTAGGGCAGATCGACCGCTATGGTTTCTTCATCTGCTGTATTCTCCCTTTATTTGTTATCAAATCCCTGCATGTTTAAATTCTCAACTATTTTGAGACCAATTCAAAACAACAAGAAGAATATATCTGGTTTTGCTTCTTATCCCACACACTTGCTTGCTTGTAAAATTATTATATTTAGTCAATTAATTTTTTTCCAGAAAACATTTAATCAGTTTGTATTTATTTTTTTCATATAGAGTCAATAGAAATGGCATTAACATAAAGGGAGTTGTCTCCCATCTACAAAAGTTATGCATTTTTTTGCTTTATTTTGATGTTAAAGTATCAAAAGCTGTAGAAATAAAGTTGGCCGTTGGTAGATGTATAAACAATTATTTCTTTGTGCATTTTATTTTTCATTATTTTTCTTGACCCTTTTGGAGAAATTAATTATAATTCTAAGAGTAATATTAAAAAGAAAGAAATTGCTTTTCCAAAATAATGCACTTATTCTCACTGTGTGAGTTAGTTCTGGTAAATAAAATTGCATGCTGTTGCAAATTAAAGGAAGCTATAATTTCTTTGTCTGCTCCTAAAATTGATAAGCTTTTCAGTTGAGTCTGCAACCAAGTACTTCAATAGCTATCTCTGAAATATTCTTTGTGACTTCTAATAGTGACCTTGGAGCAGATCTCTTTCTATAAACTTGATACATATCAATGTACATGTTCTCATCATCTTATCTTAATACTACTAAATGCTTAATTTGGTGGCATCTCCTTGCAGTTAATTCCTCAAGAAAGTACTATTTTGCAAAAATAAGAATTATGAATCCTACTGGTATGTTTACATATGTTGTATTCAGAAGACACTAAAAAAGCTCTGTCAGGTCACTGATATTTAATGAATGTATATTTAATTCACTTTCCTTCTGCCACTTAATACAGTTCAGCCATCAGACAGTCTAAATCTAACAGCCTTTGAATTTTTTTTCCAAGTAACTCCAATACTATGCCTGGATTGACACCTCCAGAGTGCGGTGTCATACAACAGAAAAATTAGCAGCTCTGGAGTTCCGGATACTCCAAGGTTTGTGTTTTGAAATAGAATTTTGTAAGTTTGTAGGCGAGGTATAATACACTGTATGCTTAAATGAAATGTATTTGTATGTGCTGAAGGTATGCTAGGTGTTTGCTATAAAGTTTTGAAATGTCTTGCCTTTTTGCAAGAACGAGTTCTTTTAACATCATCCTTTGTGATGCCTCTATTGCTGAAAAGCAGTAGAGACTTGCCCTTGTTTAAACAAATCACATTAATATGATGTGAGTACTTTTATTCTTATATTGGTAAATGGGCGAAGCCTTGAAAACATTGAGCAGGGTTTCCTCAGAGACCAATACTGCAAATACTGTTGCTAGGAAACGATTTTTATTTGTTTTCCTTCAACATGACTAAATCATTTTATGCCTGATTTCAAAGACAGCTGGGAAGATGGGAGAGGAAGGAAATGCATTTCAGAAGTCTTACCTCTTCTCCCCATTTCTTTCTGATATAAGGAGAGCAATGAGTGACTGCGATGTGGTGGCATTCAGGGGAATATACGATTAAATGACCGAGGAGTAGTGGGATCTCTGTGTGGCTGCATTGTGTGAAGCAGGGTGGGTATCTGGGCGAGTCTCCCTGGCTCCCTCCCAGCTTCCTCTCATCATCTCTTGTACCCCCTCCTGCTGCCTGCTCCTTTCCCTGGGAATATGCCAGGTATACCTAGTGGCTCCTTTCCATCCATTTTTGGGGGCTCTCTGGGTCTTTCTTATTCCCTTCATCCTGCTCTGTCTCCTCAGCCCAGGTTCCCCCAGTGGGGCTGGATGGGCGGCAGCTGTGGTGGCTGTATGGCACTTGCAGGAGGTGGGATTGCCGGGGCCAAGGTCTGGCCTGGCCTTCAGGCAAGCTCCAGCAGCCTGGAGAAGGGCAGTGTGGGTTACACCAGGTCATGGTTTAGGCCAGAGGGAAAGCAGGGAAAGATGAGTCCCTGTGGGGCAGCTGTGGGGTAATGGGAGGTGGGAAAAAAGCCCTGCCTCACTCACTTGTTCATGTACCTTCTCCCCACTGAACTCCCACGGCTTCAGTCCTTCTTCAGGTCAGGAGTTTCCTTTCCTTGCTTTCTGGCTTTCTCCTCTCCTGCAGTTCCCTCTCTGTGTTGCCACATACAGTGTCTCTCTTCTGGTCTGCTCCAGCCTGGGCTGGACCTTGAACCAGAGATGGTGAAGGGGATTCTCTGTAGGTATATGGGAGGCTGGGTACCATTTGGCACCTGAACTGTAAAGAAAAGAGAAGATTGCTTATTACCTCTTAGTTATTTCATGGAACTACTACTAACAGCTATTTCCAGTAGCTGTTCTTGTCCAGTGAGGAAAAGCTGAAGTATCAGCCTGCAGGGGAGTAAAAGGTTTGGCACATCAACCCCCCACACCTCCTGCTGCCCGCAAGTACTTCAGACACAAATGGCTGCTCTCCACATTCTCTTCTGTCAGAACAGATGGGCTTTGGGTAGATGGTGAAGCTTCATGGAATCAAAGGCCTTTGACCTTCTTCTTCCCACCTATCCAGAAAAGGGACTCTTTATTTCTGTTTTGATCTGGACAATCCCTTGAAATTAAAGGCTCCCTGGTGGTAGCTGCAGATCAGGTCAGGAGGTTCTCTCCTGTCTGGGCCAAAACGAAAAATAGCGCATTGAGATGTAGCAGGACTGAGGGATGGTTTGGTTCACTTCATGCACTGAATAGGCAAAATTTTAAATTTACCATCTTATTCATAGCCTGCCATAGTTTTGGTCAGTGCTAAATACCAGTGGTTAACTCACAGTTGTGGAGTTTTTGTTGCCCGTTTTCAACAGGCTCTGCGTATGATCCTGAATGAGAGTGTATCTGATGAGAGAAGCAGCCACTGCTTCTGTAACCCACATAGATTTTGAAAAAAGCAGTGCTACAAATCAATCGTTCTCAGGGATAAGCTGATTAATAAAAGGCTTTTCTCTTAGCAGTGGTATGTGTTTCATAATGCACTTCCAGAGTAACTGGGTGCCACTGAGATCTTTTCCTAAGTAAACATGTATCAGTCTTGTTAATATCAGCCTTCCTAAGTGGGTGCCCCAGGACATAATTTGACTTTAATTATGTTACTTGCAGTTGCACTGTTTGCTGTTGCAGTTTATAAAACAGGCTCCTTTGCACTGTGTTGCTATGGGATTTTCCTAGTATTTACTGAGAAGAGGTAAGTGTTTTATTTGCCTAGTGTCTCAGAAAATTCCTTCCTGCTCTGTTTAGTTTTTTTGGGGAGGGTTGAATCTGATCTCTTTCAAATTATCAGGAATGGTTTTCTTGGTTTCCAAAGCATTAAAGATCTTTGTGCTTGTTTATATATAGGAGTTAGCTAAAGTAGGTTATCTCTTAGCTCTTTTTAAATGCACTTTGTTTAGATCAGCTCAGAAGGTTCTCTTCTGTTTGTACCAAATAGTGCATTGAGATGTAGCAGAACTGAGGGATATTTTGCTTCACTTCATGCACTAGATAAATTGAAAATTTTGCCTATCTTATTCATAGCCTGCCACAATTCTAAAATCACTTACTGAAAATTTAGAATCAGTTGATAAGACAAAGTCCAGTAAAATGTGAAAAATTTATAAGTTATTGGCATATGTATAGAGCAATTACTTAACTGCTGATTCTTCTTGATAAGACACCACCGTAGCTCCAAAAAGGGGAGGAAGAGGGAGAAAAGAGAGGAAAGGAAAACCAACAAACTTTAAATAGAAAGTCTAAGCAGAATTTCTCTAATTTCCAGTAAAAATCTCTCCCAAATGGAAAATCCTATAAATGAAAATAATTATGTCAGAACAATTGTGGACTAATTGCTTATGTGACTACTATTAATATTTTCTGTCAGTGTTCTGTAAGACTGAAGAAGTATATCCTAACACATGCAACATCAGTGTCTCTGTTGCAGCCTTCTGGCAAAACACAATTTCTATAACATAAATCATGGGAAGTTTTCAGAGAAAGATGGAACACAGAAAGAAAATGTAGGGCATAGGTGGATATGAACTTTATTATGAAGCAGCGGTAAAAGAAAAATAGTGTTTATATGGTATGTTTGCACATAAACTTACAAATATTCTATATAATTAAGATACACTTTTAACGACACTTTTTCATTAATACTTCTGGAAAATGAAATCTTGTTCTTCACAAATTCTTGTTCTGGACTGTTATTTCTTTTGTTTGACTTCTTATATATGTCATCTCACTTTTCTGCTATTAGAGACTGGATGGCGAGCTTAATTTTCCTTCAGATAAGCAAAAAATTTTCGAAAGATACAGATGTAAAGATTAGGATTCATAGAGCTGTATTCGCTCCAAAGAAACCCTAGTCCCATTAACTAGCAAGTTATTTGTATTCTGTCAAATAGGCAGTAGAGCAATGCTACTGTCCTCTGCCTTGGGTTTCTCTGAAAGTGAAAAAAATGACAGGATAATTGCTTATCATGGCACTTTGGAGCCTTTTAAAACAAACAGCCTTCCTGAGTACATATAAAGTGATGGTGGCAGCAGCTTTTGATTACAAAATATCAAGGGACAAGTTTTGGCCAAGGTTTTCAAACTAATTGGGTCAAGCTAGAGGCAGCAAGAGAATACAGGCTCTGGCTTCACGTAGGTTGATGTGTTATAAGATTTCACTCAATCTGGCACAGAATGACATTACAGAAATGGGTAGCAAGTGAGCTTTAAAAAGCTTAGTAATGTTATATTCTCAGATGCATTATCTAATAAAAATATTTCAGCTTGCCAGTAGAATGCTTTGTGTACTTGTGTGCTGTAGATTAATTATGATAGAATGTGTAGTATTGTGATACTACAATTTTCTGTTTCACTTTTTTTTCCAGAGAAATTTCTTAATGATTGAAGTTGTCTCTGTTTATTTCCCAAGAAGCAGGGAACAAATGGTCTGTGATACATTTAGTTTGTGAAATCAATTCAGTATGAAAAGCTTTTACCTTGGGCTATATTTAAACATTCTGAAGATGCTAGGTGCCTCACAGACTAACTAGAACTAAAGATTTTTTTTTTTTTAAATCAAGATTCCTTCCTAAAAAAGATAGATTTTCAGCAGTAACAAAATGTAGTGACTTTTCAGTAGTCTGTGAATTAGTGTCAGGTATTAACTTTGGGACAGGATTCCAAAACTAAAAAGAAAAAAAATAAAAAGAGTAAAAACGTATTGGTAGTTTCTAAATAAATCTTTTGATATCTTCCATATTTTGAAATTACTTTTCAGTTCAGAATTTTTTTTATTATTTTAAGAAGATCAAAATTCAATAGGTATATTCTCTAAAATCCAGGACATTTTCAACTTTAGAAAATTACTTTTAAGGTTAAAAAAGAATTCTGATTTCCATAGTCTGCACTAACATAGTCATCTTAGACTTCTACTGATTCCTTCTATTTTACTTTTTTTTTTTCTTGCCAATCATTTTAATTTCAGCATGAAAAAATTCTTAATTTTCTGTTGGGAGCTAACTCTGTCAAATTCAG
>VYZQ01045675.1:0-45572 GCA_013400655.1 Mystacornis crossleyi | reverse complement strand
CTATTCCCTTTTGCTGTCAAGTTTGTGACCTCCACGTTGATTTCACAGGGAGTTAGGTCAGGCTTCTTGGCTCACCTGCTACAGGGAAGTGACTATTAATCAGTCTGTCTCAAACATATTTTAAAAACCTGCTTTAAACCAGCTGTTGCTCTTATCCATGACGGCATTAAAACAAACTTTTATCAGGACAATACAATATTTCTAGTTGTGTTTGAATGAAGAGCAACTGGGGGAGATGGGTGCCTCCATTCCAGATATCTGTGCTAGGGAAAAGTAAGTAAAGAAGGTGAGGTATCTATGAAAATAGGATGGTTATACTCGAAAGTTTTATTGCCCCTGTGTTATTAGACTACACACATAAGAGAAGAATGTTGTAAAAGGCCTCCTGAGTCTCAAGGTCTTTATTCCCCCTGGGATTCAGTTATGATGCAGAATGGTAAGACCTAGCCCATAATTAGAGCCTGCCCTTTAAGTAGGCTATTTAGCTAAATAAATCAAAAACATCCCTACATTTTGTTGGTGAATAGTGTGTACTATCTTAAAAATAACAAGATCAAGTTATGATCTTCGTTTATTAAAAACACTGATAAAATTATTTTAAACAAAGCAGAATGGAAAGATTATGCAGGCATGCATTTAAAGGTGATAAATATTTTGATTGCTGTAGGCCAGCAAGCTTGAGCCTTGGAAAAAAGCTAAGACAAGATACATCCTAAACTATTGTATATCACCCTGATTTCATAATCTAAAATAGTTTCATAAGCTAGTCTATTGAATCCAATTATGAACGTTTTCTATAAGTAATGTGTTCTAATAAACTTGTAATCACATAATTAAAGTAATCAATCTTGAAGAATTTTAGGAAAGTTCCAAAACATTCTAGTGTTACTGATTGACTTATTTACATGTGAGATTTATGTCCTGTCCTTTTCATACTATGTGTAAGTCTTGGACTGGAGTAAAATGAAGTAAAAGCCAATTATTTTTTATATAAAAACTTACAAAAAAAAAATTTTAAGCCCAGCTTCATTATGAGGCTTTCCTTTCTGTAGGTTTCAGTGTGAATGTCAGCATAACACTTGTGGGGAAACCTGTGATCACTGCTGCCCTGGATATAATCAGAAGCAGTGGCAACCTGCAACAGCTGGAAGCACAAACATATGTGAACGTGAGTAGCCAAAAAGATGGTGGGTTAAAAGAGATAGTGACAAGAGGGTGGGAATTAGCTGTAGCACACATGCTCATGGAACATAACCAGCATGCTTTAACACCTTTGTTTTTCTGTATGGAGAAAATTCTTTTCATTGACTCAGCGTCTCTCTCCAGTCGTAGCTGTCTGCTGGCAGACTGTGGATCTCCAAGCAGAGCAGAGACTATAGGCACCTTTACATCCAAAATGTTGCTTTCCATCACCCGGCCTCTTCATGTTCAGACTGCAGAGGCTGCTCAAGGCTGCCACTGCTTACAGGTGCTTGAGCTGCCCTCCCTTCTGAGGCTGAGAGTTGCCCCTCACTGTCCATGTGTCTGTGGCACAAAGGTGTTCCTGGTGGGGAATCGTGGTGATTCCACACTTGTACCTCTTCCCATCCTTCTATTTGGGAGTTTGGAGTATATTAGCCCTACAGACTGAGTAGCTGGAGAAGCCCATTCATTTGATTTTCTTCCCCTTCCCCTGGGTTTCATTCTTTTGTTAAAGCAACAGCGTGGACCTTCTTTTGGTGATGGGTCTGTACGGTCACACACGGATGTTTTGCACCCCCCGGCCAGAAACCAGGTCGGGTGGTACAGAACATTGCCACCTCTGTGCACAGCCATTTCCTTTGTGTCTGGCCCAGTTTATTTCTCCCATCTGCCTTTCCTGAGAGTAGCATAGCCAGTGGGTACAAACTGGTAATAGGAGAACCTTATTTGAAAGCCAAAGAGATGTACCTGTATGATTAGTCTGAGGAATAAAGAGATGACTTGTTTAATTAAAACTGCAGAACTACGACTTGGGAGGGGGGAGGGAGTTTGTATGTAATTAAAATGTTTGATAGGAGGTAGGCATATTGGGACACAATTTTTGAACAATATTTGAAAACTCATTTAAGTCCCCCTCTTTGAAAGGAAAACATTTTCTGCCAGGAAAGAGGTAGACAAAGAGCATAAATAATGTCATGTTTTATGAAGAATGAGTTTATAGAGGATCATCTACAAGACTCAGAGCCAAAACCACTTCATTTCTAACTAACTCTGAAAAAATATCCTTTTTAGTGTGGATTGCTCCTAGCAGTTTGAGGTGATTTGCTGAGAGCGTTTGCCAGGTGCAGCTTCTGTTGCTGGCAGCCAGTAGTGAAGGAATTAAAGCAATCTTGTTCAACTTTCCAGAAGCCTGAGGTTCCTTGAGAGAAACTGATTGAAAGAGGTTGGTGGGAGCTTGTAGGGATCAGCCCAACATTTTGCTGTGAGCTTCTCAGTATGTATGGATCAGCAAATGGCCCAAAGTGGTGAAAATGTGTTTGATGAGGTAGAAGGGTTTTCTATTTCTGTGTGAGTGAAAATGCTGTTACTATAATCAGAGGAAGTAATTTTCCATTGCTGTTAGAAGGCTTAGCTGAGCTGTAGCTCACAGATGGTTTGGCCCTGGAGGCAAAGGAAGTTTTATTTACGTTGTAATTATACATAATACATAAATATATATATNGCAGAAGTTTTACTGCGAATAGCTTCTTAAATTTGAATTAAAGGAGGACTTGTGCTCTAAAGCTTTCAAAAAAACATAGAAAAAAGTCTTGTCCAAATTTTCCCGGACAGCCAGATTGTGAGATAAAACGCAAATCAGCAGAAGACTATTCAAAACTGGACTAACTTATTTTCATGCTGGGGGACCTACCTACACTGGGAGTTTGTTGAACCAGTGCAAATCCAGATACAAATTGCTCTATTGACCAGAGCAGAAGTATGGAAAATATGAAAATATAGAGAGGTGGGAAGGATGAGCAAAGTAGAAAAAAAAAAAAAAAAAAACCCCACATTTGAGTGTGTTTTTGATAATTTAAAAAAAACCTGCTATGGCCATTCTTCTGGAGCTTCCTAGTTCTGCATTTATGCATAATTATATAGTTTTGAGATGGTACAACTGTTGCCTTCTCTGATAAGACTAGTGGCACATTTTCTTCATGTCTACTTTACTGTACTATGTTTCTGGTATGAGAATCCAGTTATTTATAGGTAAATATGTGCATCTGAGTATGCTCCAGCATGTCTGATTGTATGTATATATAAAAAAATCTAATCTTCTCCACCTCTGCTGGAGGTAAATGCTGGAGATTGCTAAATTCCAACAGTATAAAGAAAGCTGACTTGTGATACTACTTTTTCAGCCTGCAATTGCCATGGACATGCCACTGATTGCTACTATGATGCTGACGTTGATCGGCGTCGAGAAAGCTTAAACATCCATGGGCATTATGAAGGTGGAGGTGTCTGCATTAACTGCCAGGTAAAAAGGTCATTTTGATCTGTTTAAATAAATGTTCACACCAGTAGTTTTGGATCTGACCAGTCCAGGAAGGCCCATTTCTATGATGGTGTTACTACTTGTACTCAAGGTGTGGAAAAAAGGTGCATGAAGATAATTTACCTTGTTCAACATGGCTTGTTAATGTGTAAAAGACACATAAAAATTGTACTGATGCTCAGTCCTCTGTGATCAAAATCACACAATGTAACAATTCAGTCAACTGTAAAAATTCCCTTTCCTGTTGTTACAAACTCTGCCATTTCCCTGCTTAACAGAAGGAAGTAAAATTAACCAAATAAAATGCCAGCTCAGGCTCAGCTGGTTCCTTACTGCAGCAAAACACAGAGGGCTCTCTCTCATCAGCAGAAATAAAGGAGGATGCAGACTATACCAAGATGGAAAGTTAGCGGTATTGGGAAAGCACAGACTCATAGAAGGGGCCTCTGGAATTCTTTTGGACTACTGCTCCACTCAAACCAAGGCTAGATGCAAAATTACATCCAGTTGCACTGAGAAACACTCAGCTGAATTCTGAAAATTTCTGAGGATGCACTTTACGTGCACTCTGGGTAATCTTTTACAGCACTTAATCACACTCCTGTTCAGTATGAATTTCTCCAATTGCAGCTTGTGATAGTTGGGTTTTGAGCTTTTGCTGTGCTTATGTGAGAAGAGTTGGTTCTGTCTTTTGTGTAGAGGAAAGATGTCTTAGGTAGAGGAAAATGACCATTAGGCACATCCCCCCTCCAAGCCAACCAGTCATTCCCTCGAGTTCCCCTGAAAACTGAGGGAATGAACTCCAGCCCCATAACTATCTTAGAGGCTCCACTGGATGGAATCAGAAGTTGTAAATTTGGAATCACAGACTTTACAATGTGCCTGTCATAAAAGGATAGCACGTTCTTGGAAAGAATAAGAATTTCTTTAATTCCGATTTTGTTCTACTCTGGCAATGACTATGAGCAAAGATCAAACAAGACTCTGATAAAGATCTGATCTTGGACTTATCTCTGCTTTGAGTGGGACTGAACTGCTTGACCTCCTGAGGTCCCTTACAGCCTGAGTTATTCATTGGTCCAGTGATTTTATGGTTAAATAAATCCAGACTTACTTGGAAGTCTGTCTTCCTTTTATTGTCAAGTCATCTGATGTATGACAAGCAGCTGACCAGAATTTTGCACTACAGCAAAATTATCATCAATTCTATGTTCCTGTGAAACCTATGCGTCATGATTTATGTATTGCCATGCTGTGTATTTAAAAATATAGCTGTATTTAAGCAACAAAAAAGGAAAATATCCAGTGTATAGCATGTTTTCTCTATTCTTGTCATAATATAATCAGATACTGTCCAAAAGGCAGACAGAAGAGAGTTGAGTTATTTTTACTAACATGAGTAGAAGAAATGTTCTTTGTCCTCCAGTTGACATTTCTGTGCAGAACTTTGTTCATGCAGTCTACTAAGATTTACCATGTCGGTCCTTTCTGTCAGCTCTTTGTTCATGAAAGAACATTTCTTTTATACTGCTTCCAAGATAGAAAAGAGCAAAATTAGTGTAAATTTACAGACCCTGGCTATATGACTGATATGAATTGTTTGTAGTTAATTTTGTGGAAGTGAAGTTGGATTAAATGAGTTTACCATAAATCCAATTGTACCTTTTTTTTTTTCATTGACAAAGGACATGAATTTCAGTTGACTTTCTCTGTTGTTGTCAGGGGAAAGAAAAGTTTTAGGAGTGGATGCCTGAATGAAGAAGTGATACAACTGATAGATAGAAGATAGAATTAGTTTATTTAGAGTATGATGATAAAGAAGCTCTGGAAATCACATAGTCCTACTCAGAGTAGGTGTAATTAGACAAGGTTGCTCAGGAACTCATTCATCCATGCTTTGAACACCTCTAAAGATAGGAATGCCACAAGCACTCATGGCAACCTGTTTCACTGTTTGACTGCCTGCATGATAAATTTTGTCCCTAATAGCTAATTGAAATTTTCCATGTTCCAATCTGTGCTTGTTGCCTCTCATCCTTTTGCTGTGCACCTCTGATAAGAGTCTGGGTCCATCCCCTCTGTATTCTCTGATCAGGTAGTTGTACGTAGCAATAAATTCACCCTTCTCTTCTTAATGCTGAAGAAACCCAACCATCTCAGCCTCTTCTTGGATGTCATGTGCTACAGTCGCTCTCCATCTGCGTGGTTCTGCCGGCAGCACCTGTCACCGTATCAGAGAGGTCCATGAGGCTGATTTGATATTCTTTGCCCTGGGTAAACTGTGCTGGATGTGTCCCATCACCTTCCTGTCCTTTGTATGTTCTAAGACAATTTGTACACTGGATCTTCTTCTCCACTGAGCAATGGGCCCCTATCCCCATTAGCTTTTCTTTTGCTGCTGCTCTGGTCCTGGAATCTTTCTTTTTGTGCTTCATCTTCCTTGCTAGTTTTAACTCTGCTAAGCTTTGCATGTTTGGGCAGTGCCTTTGTCTTGCCACCAAGTAGCCTGTCCCTGCTTCCACCTTCCATGTATTTTCTTTTTGAGTTTGAGATCAATTAGGATCTCTGTGTTTATCTCTGCTGGCCTTCTGCCATGCTTGCACACTGGAAAGAACTTCCTTGTTCTAAGGAGACTATCCGTGAACTCTTGGTCCCCTTTCCCACCCAGGACACTTTCACACAGGATCTTGTTAAGCAGCTATCTGAGCAAGGACAAATCTACTTTTCAGAAGCCCAGAACTGTAATTCTGCTATTTTCCTTGTTTGCTTGTCTTTCATACATTCAGAATAACTTCTGGATTACAGAATCACCAGGTTGGAAGAGACCTCTACAGTCGTCAAGTCCAACCCATGCCCTAACACCTCAACTAAACCATGGCACCAAGTGCCACATACAATCTTTTTTTAAAAAAGATGACTTGCACCCTGCTGCATTCTCTTCTGGCATCCTCCCAAAGCTCGCTCTGGGCTGGGGCCACTGAAGTGCCGCTGTAGTGAGCACCAGTGTCCAGTGAAGAATGTGCAGGGTCCTAAGTGCCCTGCTCATGAACTGCCCACTAGTCCATCCAGGAAATCCTGCTCAGCCCTGAATTGCAACACTCCCTAAGGAACTAAACAGGGAGTGGGAGAAATGCTTTGATTGCTCCAGGGCAGAGCTTCCTGCTCTGGTTCCCCAGCTCTCGTGTCTATGAGCTCATCAGGATGCCTCATGACCATGATTTGCTCAGCTGGTACTTACCATCACTGCTGTAATTCAAATTACTTAGGATTTTTTTGTGTGTTTGCCTAAACCACATATTTATAGAGACATATACTTTTCTAATGGAAAATCTGGTTTGGGCTGATTGGACTGTTCAGCTTTTGGTTTATTTTGGTCTTGCTGATCTTAGACACAAGATATTCAAAAAATTAATATCTAGTGTAAGGAAAAATTCATGATGCAGTTGCTTGAAAAATATATACATCATAGTTAGAAAGTAGCCTAAAAGGAGATATTATATGATACAAAGAGATATTTTTCCAAGTATTTTTTTTAATGTGAGGAGGGGTTTATGGCGCTTTAAAGGTAAAATTCAGCTGCTTTGTGTGAGAATACCATGATTTAGAAGCCTGTAGAGAGCAGGTAGTTAAAGAACATCACATGATGATTGATGTCTTTATTGCAGTCATATTCCATTCTTTTTTCCCCTTCTTAGTTGTATATAGAAAGTGTAAAGGATGTTATTGTTTCTTAATTCTTCCAAGTTCCTCTCTTTATCTCATGTTAGCCTTTTGTTTTATTTTGCACAGCATAACACAGCTGGGATTAACTGTGAGAAGTGTGCAAAAGGCTACTACCGTCCTTACGGTGTTCCAGTGAGAGCTCCCGGTGGTTGTATACGTGAGTCCTCCTCTGTGGAGTATCTTCTTCTGGTGGCTTGAGGGGTTTGGGCTATAGTCAAGGCATAGGATGCGTCTTTAGGGAAGGGAAAAATGGAAGAGTGGCCAGAAGATGTTGGAGAACATCTACAAATTAATTTCTGTGTTGCTTTAAAGCTTTTAAATTGTATTCTTCTCAATTTATGTGTCATATGAGCATAAATCTTCAGAACAGCAGAAAGATAATAAGAGGAAGTGGGCTGTAAAAGGGTACTGAGGAGACAGGGTCATGGAAACCTGGGGTGCTGCTATACACTCCACAGTGAGGAGGATCTCAGGACCTCTAGGAAGCCATTCTTATCTCCTGTTCTCATGATCTTGTTTCTCTTCGTTCTCTGATGTACATGTCAGGTATCCTTTGACTCTTGGTCACATGAAAATTTCATTCTGTAGCTCAAAAGGTCACAAGGGTTACTGCTCTGATTTTGTGCACTGCTGAGCCCACTGACTAGTAAGTCATGCAGTAGGGTAATTAACTAATAGAACATTTGCAAAAGAGCTGAGTAGAGGTAAGAGGTAAGTGTTGGATTACAAACAGGCTGGAGGAGCTGTGTGACAGATGGGGGGAAAATACAGTTAAGTTGTGTTTGGGGATTGAAAGGAGGGGAAAGTCAGCAAAGGTGTGGTCATAGTGTTGCATGTGGTGTGTAATGAAAGTGAATAGTGTGGTGCTTAGCCTAGACCGTAGAGACAGATGAGTGGTTGCCACAAAAAAAATTGCTGCAGTGCTGTGGAGGAACAACGTGCAGCTTTTGCAATTATAAAACCCTAAAAGCTCTAAGAAAACATCATAGGTCTTGTTTTTAAGGGATGTACTGGTGATATGTAAGTACTTGAGAAATGTTAACTCTTTAAATAATCAGTCATTCACGTCTGCAATTTTGTTGTTATAATGTCATTGTACACTGCTGTAAAAGGCAAATGAATTATTTTCCAAAGAGTGTCTACATTGCTGGTGTTTTTACTTAGCCTGCAGTTGTAACTTGGAGCATGCAGACGGCTGTGAGGAAGGGTCTGGCCGCTGCTTCTGTAAGCAGAATTTCCAAGGAGACCACTGTGAACGCTGTGCTGATGGATTCTATGGTTATCCATTTTGTATCTGTAAGTATACAAATAAAATTGCCCGTTTTTCTGTATTTTAAAAGTGCATTAAAGAATTAATGGTTTTCACTGCACTTGACTTGGTTAAAAAACATCTGGCATTTCAGCTTCATGTGTTTATGTGTTCTGATAAATCAGTTGTTACAATACTGAAGAGAGTTGGGTTTATTTAACAAAATGATAATGACTTGAAAAACAAAGAGACTGTGCTGCATTCTCACAATTCTGCATTCATTGGAGACGTCAGGTTTACAGCCTGTAACTCAGTGAGTTCTAAACTCCAGACCTAAAGCCCTGAACAAATTGTTTAAACATGTGTCAGGATTTTTAGGGATAAAGACCACCTGGACAGGGAAGTAAAACTTGATTGTAATGAGGAGGAGAAAATGGATGTGTGTTGTCCTTGACACCTCCTAGGATTTGGAACTTGCCTCTCTGATAAACAATGCTTTTCCCACAAAAAAAACTATATATAAAATAACTGAGCAGAAGATGTAGCATCAGGATTGTATTTGCTGCATAAAAGTTTCCAACTCCATGGAAAGGTTGCAAAAGTGCATCAGTGGGATGTTTTGTGCCCTCAGGAGAAAGAAGTGTGTTTCTGACCGCTGATAAAAAACAAGGGTTGATCTGGGGCAAGATGTGAGGTCTGACTAGAAGAGAGGTACCATGATAAAAACACAAGAAGAGAGAAAACAATACAAAACAAAGGAAAAAAAAACCCTGTGAAAATTGAATGTTGTTTGAATTCAATGTCTGTGATAGAGTAAATCCTGTCTGTACAGTACCTTCTAGGTTATCACATCTCATATATCCTCTCGATTGAAATCCAACATTTTTACCTAAGTTCAGCTCAGGTAGACATTGATCTAAGTCCCACTGATGTTTGTAGCTCATTGACTTTGGATCCCATCTCAATGCAAGAATGTTTAAGAATGGGAAAGACAATCAGCAATCTGGAGGACTCTCAAATAAAAGCTCCTAAGATGTACTGTAGATGTCATAAATTATGGCAGTTCATGTCTCAAATGGTAATGCCACATAGAAGGAGATGGACCTTCAGCTGGAAGTGGGAAATGTGAAACAAATATGGAGCTCCTTAGATAACTCTCACAATGCTGCCTAGTATAAGAAAGCTTTCTGCATAAAAGGATAAGGGTCAGGAAAGCAACGTTGTGGCATTTCCAAATGGTGTCTGACCTTTGGAGCTGCTTTTTAGAGAAGGGATGTTTGTACCTGAATTGGAAATCAGAAGTCTCTTATCTCTTTCCTAGGAAAACTAAAGAAAACTAAGCTGAAGTTGGTTACTAGAGTCATATAAATATCATGCTCTCTGTATTGACAGGAGGTGACTTCATAGTTTGACGTGATTTTTAATTAAATTAATGTGTTTGTTTCAAACACCTCATGGTTTCTTTTGTTTTAAAGATACTCCTGTATATCCTTTTACTTCTTCAGTTCCAAGAGATGCTGGGGCTGGTGACATAATAGGCAAGTTCTTGGTGTTTTTTTTTCACAATTTCATTGTTTTTCCCCATGTTGCTATTTTCCACTGTTTTAGTGGTGCCTGTTGTTTTGTAGAATCCCAGAATCATTGAGTTGATCTTTATGTAGTAGTTTTGCCTCTGTTGGTATGTATCTTTCAAGAGAACCCTTGTTCTTGCCAGAAGTTCATCATATTGTCATGTTCATACCAAACAGTTTAGTGGGCTAGCTCCAGAGAGAGTTATGGATCAAAATAACTTTGGCCACCCTTCGGCAGGAGGGGCTGACGGTCTTGTTCGGTGCACTTAAGAAGAGATCCATCAAGGCTTTCTGACACGTACAACTTTCTGACACAACACCCACTGCTTTGCAGTGTAAATCTCTTTCTTGACACAAACTGGCCTCTGCCTCTGGACTGTCCTCCCTCACCTGGCAAATTGTACATTGCCCTTGGCACTGGAAGATTTTGATTTCTAAGAAATCTTCATGTTTCTTATTTAGCTCACTGCAAAGCTGCCTGAAATCCATAAAATGGTTCCCTTGGTGGGCTTTTATTTTTTAATCTATATTATCATACTGCACAATGGAGACATCATCACAGCTAGCACTTAATCACTTGCATACTTAAAATGCACTTCACCTTCGTACAGCATCCAGAATAATTGCCCTGGTAGGCCTCTGGGTGTGTTCAGTTGCATATCCCCTTCTCTCACAAATTTTTAAAAGGAAGAAGAATGAAAACTCTAAAGGAAAGTGGATAAATATAAAGGAGAAAACAGTTCTTGAGCTATTTTCACTTTCAATGAGCAGCATCTGAATTTGAGGGCATAAGAAAGGCAGCTGCTTCTAAATGGAAATTTCTGTAGAAGCTATAAATTTGTGCTGTCAGACTAAGCACAATTACGGATTGTGATTTTTTAAAGCAAGATTTGCATGTAAGGCTCATACAAATAGGCTATTTTTGTTCAAGAGTAATATTTACGAAGTACTGATGTTTTTCTCTGAAAAATGAGAAGGAATTCTGTGATTCGATGCACTAACTTTGCTTGTTTCTTCTCCTTTCCTGTTTTAACTAGAAGGAGGCTGCAAACCAGGGTATTTTGGCCCCCAGTGTCTGCGTAAGTGACGTCGTTTCTTTGACACTTGGAGCCTGCGCTCCATGATAAATGCCAGCCTTTGGCTTCCAAGGGGAGTAAGAGCTTTAAGATCATAATACTGTAAATGTTTTCTTTACAAATGTGCTCTTCAGCATGCCAGTGCCACGGTGCAGGAGTGCTGGGCAGTGACTGCGATGGAAGTACCGGGCAGTGCAGATGTCGAACTGGATTTGGGGGTTTTTCCTGTGATACCTGTGCAGCTGGGTATTTCCAGTACCCCTTCTGCCAGGGTAAGCCAAACATTCCCTTTTGGCAAGCATATCCAAAACACCAAATCCCCAAGTTTTATCCTGAAGGATGCAGTTATTTTGCCATGGACATGTAGTCATAACAGGCTCTCCCAAAACTCACACAAGTCAAAGAAGAATAATGTGATGAGGGGAGATTTTGATCTAGGGAGATTTTGATCTAAAAATGCCCCTGTTTCCTTGGTTGCTGTCTGCTCTTTGATGCAGCTGCCAGATTCTAGTTTGTGTTTGGATTTAGTAACATTGATTAAACTTAGAGTAACTTTGGAACCATTTCTGTTACTTATTCTTGGGGGCTTTTTAAAAAAAATGGTGTTTATTATGAGTTAACAACCTCGCTTTGATGTACCAAGCTACCCTATCTAATCAATACTAGAAAACTCACTGGCTTTGAACTTTAATAGCTGTCTCTATACTGTCTTTTTAGGCAATTTATTAACCACTCCCACCTGAGATTGTAAATCTAAACCATAAATTGTTTCACTTCAGTCCTAAAAGGGATGAAACTACTTTCAATAGTTGGCATACCCCTTGGGATGGATAAATCAGATTCTGAGTGTGGCCGGGCCAAGTATAGTGCTTTGACACTGGTACTGAACTTTCAGCCAGCTTCACTGCTCATTCATTGATGTTTTCCTTGTTCCTGAATTATTACAGATGTGAGCAATCAATAAAAGCTGTTATGAACCCATATAAATTTGATGGGGAAATTGTGGTCCTGCTGAGCATCAGGGAGCAGGGAGTTGCTTTTACTGCTCTTTTTTCGTACATATTTTTTTCCAAGGAAGATAAAAGAAGAGAGCCGGTACAGAGGCCGCTTCTGAATTATCTTTTCTCATTGGCAGTGTGTGAATGTAACTTGCTGGGTACCGAGCCTGAAATCTGCGATTTTCTTGGGAGGTGTCTTTGTCGCTCAGGGGTTGCTGGACTTCAGTGTGACAGCTGCCAGCCTGGCCACCACTCGTTCCCTGCCTGTCAAGGTAAGGCTGCCGATTGCATGTACAGCATCAAACAGGCCCCTGAAAAGGCAGACAGGAGTGCTTTCCAGGACAGCAGCCAGAGCAATGTTCACAGCAGCAAATGGGCAACTCCCTCTTGTGCTCTTCAGTGAAATCCTAATATATTCTAATTCTCCAATTTCAGGCATGTTTCAGTAGCAGGGAAGAATTTTATAGTCTGTTTCCTCATGGGCTTTTTTTTTACCTCTCATGGTCAGACTGTCTGATGTACCCTCAGTCAGCACAGCTGTCTTACTAAGAACTGAAAGCTGTTCTCACATGGAGCCCCACAGCAGCAGGGCACACTTGACTGCTTGAGCATAGCAGAGCTGTGAAGCAGCGGCCTGATTTTGCAGAGGGTCTTTGCTTGCTAACTTGTAAAACATGTTCTGTAAATCTGAAAATCTGAAGCTCTCATTTTGCCCTTCATGGTTGTTTCTCACTCATTTTAAGGTCATCTGACAGGTACTGACCCAGCCTCCATGCAGGCATGAAACATGAAAGACCTCTATGAGGTTCTCCACCAAGGACTAGCCTGCTTTTTTACAAGACAGGGAAATTATTGGAGTATAATTTTTGAGTATGGTAATGGTCTTGTGTGCGTACAAGGACTCCCATCAAGTCCTACTTGGCCCTAGGTTTTGTCTGCCTTTGCAGTGAGTGAGAGAGGGGCCCTTAATCCTTAGTGATTTTTCCACTGAGAAAGAATATAGAATGTTGTAAAGTTCTGGTATGTGCTTTCCTGTACCGATTAACAAGATTTATGTATAACATTATGATTTGCTTTCTTCTCTCTTGTTATTTGTGGCTGTTGGCTACATCAGTCTTCTTCCTTTGGGCTTATGCAGTTGTTTATCTCCTACAAATGTACTGCAGAATTCTTTATGCCCTCGTGCCCTCGTTTCAGCTGGGGTAGAGTTAATTTTATTCCTAGTACTGTGTATAGTGCTATGTTTTACCTTTTTTCCCAGTTCTTCTCCCCATCACATGAGAGGGGTGTGAGTGGCTGAGTGTACCAAGTTGCCAGCGGGGGTTAAACTGTGGCACCTTGCAAAGACAGACTGTGCTGTGTTACCAAACACAATGGGTGGAATAAGGAAATACCTACCACATGTTTGTGGGTTTTATGGTCTGGAGTAGATGAATATTTTTAATGAAAAACATAAAATCAGGATTCTGGATTGGTACACACTGTTCAGTGGTTTTAAAATAACCTTTTTTTTTTTTTCCCTAGAACAAAATAAAGTAGCAATCTTAAAGAAAATCAAACCCTTTTTGAATATGTTTGATCTTTGAACACCAAAAGCTGAAAAGAGACATAGAAGCTTAAAAGAGCATGCAAAAGCAAATTGTGAAAGACAGATAAAAATAGTTGAAAAGACAGTCAGTGGGTTTACTCAGAAATGCTGCAGTTCACAGTTTGTTCAGTTAAAATGAGCTGCCATGGATTTAAACATAAATTAACACAGCATGCTGCAAGCTGTGGTGGAAAGTGAGCAGCCCAGCCTGCTACTCCTGTAAGGAGTTGTCATCTTCTGAAGGGAGACAGACCTGTATTTTTTGGGCTGCCGTGACTAGAACTAATCTCTCTGGTCTTGACTTGTTGAACTCAATAGAAGCTTTATTCAAATAAAGTGATATCAAAACAAAGCCTTTAAACAAAACAGTAATACTTAAAATTAGGAGAGAATGCAATATAATAGTCAGCTGATGGGGGACTCTGGTGAGGGTGATGTTCTTGGAAGCTTCAGTATTTGTATTTCTCTTATACTAACTTCCTAGCAAGCCCTGTGTCTTTCCAAGCATCTTTAAAGTAAACACAGCAAAGTCAGATGTTTTTGACTGCAGCAGAAAGAGGAACCAAAAAGGGGAACCAGAAACATGAACATGTAACAGGAAGACAGTGCTTGTTCTATAGTTCTGTCAGTCAGCCATTCCTGCCATCACTCGTAACATCCGAGTGATTAACTACAGCACTTCATCTTGTACCTGGGACAGCTGGGATGCCCAGGTGGGGTCACATTCCTGTACCTGTGAAGTGTGACCCTGTGGAACATCATCTCAATAAAATAGCAAGTCTTGTCTTCGGCTGGTAGCCCAACATAGTGGTAACTCCATGAGAAGTTCATTCTTACAGTTGACAACGTGCTTTATTTTTAAAAGATTTTTAAAGTATTTCTCTCATGTGACATTATTCCCAAGTGTAAGATGGATTTCTGTCCCTTACATGTGTCTTGCAAGGCATCGAACTGAATCTCTTAGCTGTGCATTACGAAGTTGCAAAAACCAAGATTATCAGAGGTTGAGGAGGCAGTTGCAGAATAACCATCTGTTTCAGGATGTTTATTTTTGGTGGTAAAATTAAGGTTTGTCTGGTTTTCTGAATTCAAATGGTTGATTTACATTCAACAGTAAGATTTTGGTGAATTCTAGGTGTGGACGTGTATCTGTTATTTTTTTTCCTCTGTGCAGAATGCAGTTGTGATGGTGTTGGCTCACTGGGGAATACGTGTGCTCCTGGAGGGCAGTGTCTGTGCCGTAGTAACTACGCTGGGCTTAGATGTGACCAGTGTGCTCCAGGATATTACAGCTATCCCAGCTGCTTGCGTGAGTAAAAGCCTTCCCTACTTTTGCTGGGGTTTTCTTTCCTATATCTGCAACACAGAAGAAAATCATCTCAAATATATGTCCATTTAAAAGATTTCCATTTTGATGGCACAGGACCTTTAAGAAAACATCTATCAGTTCCATAGATTAGTGTTGTATTTTTCCAAGTGACTGCTTTTCATACAAACCCAAATACTGTAAATCAGGCTAAATACACATTTAAAAAATAATTATTAAAGGCTTCTGCTGTCTTGGAGTTTAAAGTATTTGAGTCTCTGCAAGGTAACTGCATAAAAAAGCCCTTTCAAGCTCACACCTGCCACGTTGTGCTTCTGCACTACTACATTCCACAGCTCTGTTTTCAAAGGACCTTTCAATCTGTTTGTTTTATAAAGGTGTCAACAGCGAGTGTGACCCTGCAGGTAGCGTTGGTTCTCACTCTGTAAGTATTCTGCCACTGCAGCTAACAGTGCATGTTAATCATTCCCGTGCCTTTGCTGAACACATCCAACTCATTTCTCAAGCCCTGAAGCCTGCTTTTAGACTAAAAGAATTGCACGAGCTTGTTTGCAGAATAAGAGTGGAAATAAACTTCGTATTTTGTTCTTTGATCGTCCTAGTGCAAACCCTTGTCAAGGGTGGGGGTTTTTAAACTTTTATATATAGAATATGCCTACTGTTCATGTCTTTTTGGTGTAGCCTGAACACTAACATATACATGAAGCTATAAGCCTGTGCATGTCTCAAAGACCTCCTGCTTCTGGGTTGCAACAGGCCTTTCAGCATCAAATTATTCTTGACAAATCATTCCATCTTTGTTGCCGTTCCACTATTGTTGTTATTAATACGATGATGGTTCTTAGTAGCTGCAGATTACCAGAAATCGCAAGCATTGTTAAAAGTGTAGCAAAGACCACCTAGAGGGTGAGTCTGATGGATGGTAGGGGTGTCTGTGTCGGCTCCTGTACAGGGCTACCTGTGTCTTCCCCCAATAAAGGAAAGCGTAAATGTGAAAATGAATTATTATTTTTAAGGAAATATGGGGTTTCTACTTTGTGCGAACCAGTTAGTACTTCAGAGCAGTTCTAATAAGGCTATGAAAGAACTGGAAAGTACATCATTTGGGACTCTTAGAATAAATTATATACATAAGAAATACGCAGGGTGAACAATCCTGTGCTGATAGTAAGAGACAGAAAAAATCTAAGAAGCCTGAATCAGCCTGAGATCCATGTGGCTGTAGAAGTCAGTAAGCATGAGCTCTCAACAGTATTAGGTTTTTCTTAGTAGTAAAAAGCAGAAAGTTTTTTATGAAGCAGGTGAACCCATATTAGCTCCTTTCTGTCGTTAGGGATATTGCCAATGTCTCCAGCACGTTGAAGGTCCTACCTGCAGTAAATGCAAACCCTTGTACTGGAACCTGGCCAAAGAAAACCCTGAGGGATGTACAGGTATGGCTTCATGGCATATTTCTCTAGCTTATGAAATGTAATGTCATCTTCATTCTCTGACACTATCTCTGGTGCTCTTGGTGACTGTCACAACTCTTGCTAGCAGCATGTCTCTCATGCTGCTTCATTCTAACACCAGATTACCCGTGATACCAGCAGTCACTTTCCGAAATCAGGCCATAATTTCATGGGTGTTTGCCTAGTGCTGAACCAGGGTGTGCTCTGGAGTTACAATGATGTTCACTTCAGATGGCCCTGTGGCAGATTTACTGGAAAGAGACAGGATTTTTGCCTTTAACCCTGAAATCAGAATTTGGCTCATTATTTTGAGAAAAAAGGTGCCTTTTCACTTTATATTATTTCCTAGCTTGGAGTGTAAAGCCTTCTTGTGGCCTCAGGGTGTGACAAATCTGTTATGGTTTATCTCTGCATAATAATCTGTGATTGTCGATGTGTTCCAACAGGGAGTGTGTGTTTTTCAGGCAGATAATAATAATTAATTAAGATTTTAAAGGGTATAGATAAAAAAAATCTTTAAAGATTCTCTCCAGCTATTTCCTTTGGAACAGATTCCACCACAACAGTCTCTTAGATAGGATGAGTAGTTTTAGACCTGATAATGGTATCATTACATTTTTTACTTTAGATCTGGAAATACTAAACAACAACTCAAATATTAAGTACTGCACTTTTCGTGTAATTCATCTTCTCTGCCTTCAGTCACGGAGTCAGTACTGGGTTTCTCCAAACCTCGAGGTCAGCATAGTTCCTCCCTGCAATATTTTCTCCATTTCTGTTTCATGTGGAGCGTTGATTTGGTCCCAAAGTAGCAGTGCAGAATAGAAGATGGCAGTCAGGCTGGAAGACAGTGTTTTGTATCAATTGTCTGAATGTTTCTAAGAAAGAAAACAGTTGTAAATTCAAACTCAATACTGTTTTTTGTTAAATACGAGTTAGATCACTTTAAAACACACCAGTAAATCACACATGTGATTTACTGAAGTCCTCATTCTTTCTCCTCTTTTTCTTCTCACCTCATACCAGTATCTGTCTGCTGTTCTGAACCTTCCAGTATCACCTTGTGGCACATTGACTCAAAATTGCAAATTCAGGGTAGTGGGGTTTTTCCCTGCAAAGTAGCACAAAAAGTAAAAATGTAGGTGTCTTTTTCTTTTTTTTTTCATCTGTGCAGCATGCCAGTGTGATGTGAGTGGAACACTAAGTGGAGTTGGAGAATGTCAGCAGGTAAAGTGAAATTAAAAGAAAGACATTCATTAAACTGATTATTGTAAAGATAAATTATTGTAACATTTGCTAAGGTAGAAGTCTTAGTACTGTTTATTGCTTTTGAACATAAAACAGTTTTTTACAGCAAAGAGTCAATTTTATACATCCTAGGGATGTATAAAATTTTTAAAAATTTTTGTCTTCTTGAATTTATGTATTTTCTAGTCTGTTTATTGAAGATGCTACATGACAGAAATAATGTCTGAATAATGGGTTTTTTTTGATTGAGATTAGAAAGTTTGTCCTCTTTAGAATTAGTGGGAATTCAGAGTATTGAAAGATTAAAATTCTGGAAAGATACTGAAACATTTTTGATGAAATTTATTTTCTTCACAGGAAAATGGGCATTGTTATTGCAAGTCTAATGTTTGTGGAGATTCCTGTGACACTTGTGAAGCTGGTTATTATGCTCTTGAAAAAAAGAATTATTTTGGCTGCCAAGGTAAAATGAGTGAAGGACATCTCTAGTGGAACGTTTGCACTTAGCACAGATGTCTTTAGAATTCCCTAGGCTGTACTTTTAGAGTGGGGATGTTTGAATTACTCATGTGCACAGCATTTTGCACTGGTGCTTGGTAGTTGCTTGTAACCTGTGTGACTCCTCTTTTGCCTTTTAGCAGGAGAAGGAACAAGGCAGATGTCACCACTGTGCTTCCCAGTCATCTTGTGCATGTCTTAGAAAACAGGGTGCTTTTAGACTATAACATAAATACTTGTTTAGGAACATTCAGCCTTTCAATCCAGCTTGCATTTTTAGCCTTGACATACTTTTCCTTAGTACAGCATGTTATACCTCATTGCTAGAGGTGTCCTTTAGTTTGTGCCCCAAGTCCTGTCTCCTGTAGAAAGTCATTCAGTACTGTTGTCCAGTGTCAGTTGAAAATATGCATGTTATATGAGCACATATATTGCAATTTTGTCAGCTAGATTAAATATTGGAGTATCACTCTTTGAAAAATTAACATCTTGCAATTTTTATAGGTTAGGTTTTAGATTTTGTTGTTTGTGGTGTTTTTTAAATAGCTATTATTTGTGATATTGCTGCAGAAATTCTGACTTGCTAGGAAAACATTTGAATAGCTGTTCTGCAAAACTGCAGCCCTGCATTTAGCAGTGTAGCATGGTGTATTATTTGAGGCTTTTTTTTAAGTGACTTTTGTCACGTTCTAAGGAGAAATTAAAAAGAAACCAGGCACAAACATGGGAAGCTCAAAATAATTGCAGCTTATGCACGTGTATTAAGTTGTGTTTGAAAAAGTCTAAAGGGCTCCAGGAGGAGGAAACGAGTCATTAACGGTGTTTAATTAGGTGAAGCCGTGGAGTGTTTTCTGATAACTTTTATCACACTTCTTCTGATTGGCTTCTGCTCTTGGTCTGACAGGCTGCCAGTGTGATGTTGGAGGATCCCTCAGCCCAGCCTGTTCCCAGCCCTCGGGCAGCTGCCAGTGCAGGGCACACGTCGTGGGCACGACCTGTCGGGAGTGAGTCCAGCTGGAGCTCCTGGTAGCTCCTGGCAGAGCTTCAGCACAGTTCTTTTGAAACTGTCCATAAGTCCCTTGTTAAACTTTCATGTGATAAATGTCTTTCTGGATTTGTTGATAATTAGCGTCATAAATTGCACTAGTTATTGATATTAATTTTCCTGGGCAGTTTCCTTCCTATATTTTAATAAGATTTTTCTGACTTATTTCCTTAAATAACCAATACCGGTGTTGCAATGGTATTGCATATCTATCAGGAGTTGCGTAGGAAAAAGTATGAAAGCTGTAAAAGCTTCTGGAAAGAAAACTCTCATTGCATCCCTCTTACCAGCTGTCTTGAATCAGTGAGCTGCTGTCAGAATTCCTCAGTCATCAGTAGATCACCTCCCTTCCACTGCTTTTTTGCCCTTAGATGTAGATCATAAATGACTGGTAATTCTTTGTTGATTTGTTGAGGGTTTTTTTCTCCTTGAAAGGCCTGAAAGAAACTATTTTTTTCCTGATCTGCACCACATGAAGTTTGAGATTGAAGATGGTGCTACTGTCAAAGGAGGGAAAATCCGGTTTGGCTATGATCCTCAGGAATTTCCTAGCTTCAGCTGGAGAGGATATGCCCTGATGTCCTCTATACAAGTAAGCTGGTATTTCACTCAAGACTTTGGGGTGAAAATGAAAACAAAAGTGCATGGCGCATATGTCTTTATAGTACTGCTATGTGTGTGGAAGGTCATGGAAAAAAGACAGAAAAAAGGACAGGATCTCACTAATCCAAACCCTTTGGCACTATGTTGCTGTTTGGATTAGTGAGTGTTGGTGTTACTGTCAGGTCATTTGCACATAGCTTCAGCAAATATGTCTTCATCAGATATTTTCTTTGAGGTTGTTTTTTTTTGTGAGATAGGTGTAAAGAAAGGAACTTAGAGCTTTTAAGTCTATAATACTAAGTGCAGAAATTCTTGTCATGCCAAGAACAGCAGAAACAGCAGAAGATTAATGCTTGGCTAAATAATTTGAATTGCACAGTTCCGTGGCAGCCTGTGTCCATAAGATTTTCAGGTACAATCACAGTGCTGTCACTGAAGTCATCTTATATTGCGTAAAGAAGAAAAAGGTCAAAGCTTTTCTTATGAATGATTACAGCAAACAGGATAGTGTGTGGTTCAGTAAAAGAACTTGTGAGCAGGGGCGTATTGATAACATTTATTTCAGTTTCATGACAGACTATGAATAAACTAAACAGCTGAGGAAATAAGTAAATCACAGGTAGAAAGCCACCATAATTTCTCTGAGAAGGGACCTTCTGGCTTTGGATTGAACTACTGATCAAATGAAGCAGGATTTTAAAACATTAGATTTGAGTAATAAATGGGGTTTGTTCACTCATCTTGAAAGTAGTGCTTTGGTATAATTGCGTCCAGCCTCCTTTTGTCCAGGGACTAATGAATCACTGTACCATGAGACGTAAGCACATAACCACTGCACAACGATTTCCTTCATGTTCTTCGTTTTTCAGTCATTCTTCTTCTGGAGTTTTTTTTATCCCAGATAATTTTTTAATTTTCACTATTACTCCACATTCATAAATGACGGAAACTCTTCAGTATCTGTGATTTCTTAATGCCTGCTTTCTAATTCAGCTGCCTTTTGCACTTCTTTTCCAGTTGCATTTTGTACAGGCTTTTTGTTCTGTTTCTCAGATGCTTGAAACAGAGGAAACGTGTGCATTTGGAGAAGCAGAGTGGACCACAGTGGTGGGGAGGTTGCCGTGCCACAAGTAGCTTGGAAAGGGATAGCAAATGGATTGTGATGGATGAACTGGTGGGAGCTGGATAGTGAGGGGAGATTTAGGATTTAGGATGGAAAGAAAGGAACCAAACCCATGAGGCTGCACCAATCCTGTTTTTACCTAATCCACCACTGACCCTTAACATGTCTCTTAGTTTTTCTGAAAGCTAAATAATGGGGATGTGTGAGTGCAGAGAATTCTGTGGCCAGGAGGTGCCAGTTCAGCCCCAGGACAAGGCCAGCATTTGTGATATTGCAGCTCTAAGCAACTGCAGGATCTGGTAGAGAAGCAGAACTATAGTGACAATCTGAGGTGTCTGCATGCTCCGGGATCTCAGACTAGGATCAGTGATTGTGGCCTGTTCCTTGGAAAGGCAGTAATACTGACAGGCCTTGATACCATATGCCTCCTTTATGACACGAGTGGGGAGAAAAACAGGAAAATACTGTCCGTGTATCACACTAACACACGTTAGTTCAGCCGTTCTGTGTCCTTCTGGATCAGCTGGTATGCAAGAGTTTTATTTCACAGGAGATTTTGTTTTATGCTCTTTTGTAAGCTGCCCAAGCCTTTTGTCTTTGCCAAATGGTTTTTCTTTCTCTGGGTGCTAGTAACAAGTAATACACTTTCCGTTCCTCCTTTTTTCCCTTTCTTTTTATTTTTCCCAGCCAGAGGTGGTTGTGCCTATCACCGTGGCTTCCCCTAAGCTCTTCCACCTAGTCCTCCGCTATGTCAGCCTGGGCTCAAAAAGCTCTAAAGGGAAGATCTCAGTTGCTGAGGGAAAACATTTTGGCACTAATTATACTTGTAAGTGAATTAATTTTCTCACTAGGCTTGCCTGTCTTCCTCTGTCATACACGAGCATTGCCATTCCAGTATATACTTGTCTGCATGTGCCTTTTTCTTGTAGGACTTTAGTCTGGTGCTTGCATGGCTTCTAACTGTTCCTCTATTCAGCACTTTACGGCTGTTTTTGTTTATTAACTTCCATTTTTCAGAATGAAGTGAGGATAACTTTGAATGTGGAAAAGTCAAACCTCTACTTATTTCGCATTATCCTGAGGTATATTAACCCTGGAGGTGAAACATTATCTGGTCGCATATCTGCTTGTCAGTCTCAGCCTGGAGCAGGTAGGTACAACTCAGCAGTGCAACAGGTCAGATGAATGTTAGATCAGAGAAGGCTTTCCAAGGTGCACCTAAGTCAAGTCTTTAATGTTGCTTGAAAGGCATCACTTTTAACAGTGTCAGTGCTTTTGTGCTTCTCTTGTACATTTTTGCTGTGTAATTGATGTGGCTGTGTTTGCATGAAACCCCTGCTTGCAAAAGTAATCAATATTTGTTTCTCCAAATGTTTGCCACACTTAGTACTTTCAGTCCTGTACTTGGAAGCTTGGAACTGTGGGGTTTTATGAAGCTTTTAAAGAAGAGGTAACAACACTTAGTTCGGTTGACTTGCCTTTAATATTCAAGTTTTAAATGTGGCTTCTGCCTTCATTCCATGAGTAACGTTTGTTTAATGATGAAACCAGTCTACCAAGTTAGTTCTGATTACAGACCTCAAGAACATGTGATGCCTTTCAGGCCCTGATAAAAGATACGTACTCCATATCCTTTGAGTGGTAGGGGCATATGGAGCCTATATACAGAATTATCTCTTACTATTGCTGCCCTACTGATAGGAGTAAAGTTATAGATCCTTTCAGTAATTCAAGTAAGACAAAACTGAAGACTTCACAGACACCATTCAGCAGAGTGGCAGCAGTTTGTGGTCATCACTGGCTTCTAATGACTGGGAACCACGTTTTGTCTGTGTCCAGAGTCTTCAAAGAGGAAGCCTTTAATAATCATAACAGTTGACCCTCGTGACTTCTATTTGACAAAGAATACCACAACCATATTTCTGTAGTACAAAGAGTCATAGAATGGTCTGGGTTGGAAAGGACCTTAAAGATCATCCCAGTTCCAACCCTTGCCGTGGGCAGGGACACCTTCCACTAGACCAGGTTGCTCAGAGCCCCATCCAATCTGGCCTTGAACACTGGCAGGGATGGGGCATGCACGACTGGCCCATCATCTCTGCCTAGAAGTTATCTGTCTCTAAGTAAACGCTTTAGATGCTACTGAGAACCTCCAATACCTGAAGTATTTGACTTAAAGTCACACGAGAGCATGCCTTGTGTCTGCTGAACATATTGAGAGTCAGTGCAGAGAGAGGCTGAATGGAAAATTATGGAAGGGGAAACAAAAAAGTGACCATTTCAGAATATTGCAAAACAGGTCATTACAGGGCCAGAGCTCTGCTTTTCTGTACCAATTTGCTCAGGAGTAATAAGACAGAAAACAACAACCACTGCATAGCTCTGTGTGTGGTCAAGTGCACTGCTAGTGCATACCGACTGAAAAGCATTGATCAGCTCCTTTCAAACAAAGTTTAGTGGACTAAATTATCCATCCAGCTCACTAAGCAAGTAGAGACATTTTACACAGTCACTTACATTTTTTACTTGACTTTTTTTTTTTTTTTCCTGGCAGGGGCTGCTCAGAGCAAAGAGTTTGTCTTCCCACCCAGCAAGGAGCCAGCTTTTATCACAATCCCAGGAAAAAGCTCCGCAGAGCCTTTCTCACTGGTTCCAGGCACGTGGACTGTCAGTATAATGGCAGAGGAAGTCCTCTTGGTAAGAAAACAACTGAGGAAAACAACTGCATGAAGGTTGTCATGAAATTACTGCTCTGGAGTTATTTGCTGGGAAGACCCTGCAAGCAGGTGAAATTCAGCACTAGTAAAAAGAGTAGAAGCAGCAGAATACAATTATGAAAATCTACACTTCAGCTTATTTCTTCTTATTTCTTTTCTGACTTTCTCCTGCTCTAATTTGTCTTCTGCTTACAAACTTAAAGTCTATCTTCAATCTGTACCTTCAAATGATGAAGTATTATTAACATACAGCACAAAGCATAAACGCTCACAAAAATTAGCAATTTTTTACACATCAGGTGTTGTGTCTAGAGCTTAGCTCAGCCAATGCCTTCGTTTCTTGACAAAAAATCTTCATAAGAGTATTGTAAGATGGGCTGCATTATGAGCAGGTCATTTTCTGACTGCTTTTATCCTCCCATCTTTTCTCTCTTTTCATTCTCTGAAAAACTGAAAAATTTTCTAGCAGCCGTTCTAAGAAGTGGCTAGAGAAGGAGAAATGGTTTGAGGTGATCATTTCTGAAAAACCTTAAATATGTATAATCACAAACCAGCATACTGAAATTCTTAGGAATTTTGTACAGGGATAAAAAGCAAGCAGTGTCTCTCGTCATTAAGCCTAGGGCTGTGTTAAATTTATGGAGTACCACATGAAGTGTTAGTCAAGAGCTTGCAAACATATTTCTTGCTGAAAGTGACAGTATTACTGTGCTGGGTTTTTTACTAATACCTTTGAAAAGGTATTTATTAATTATCTTAGCCCATCATGTTCTCACATTAACAGTTGTTATATATACTCTCTAACATAATAATTTAAGTAAGCAAGGCAGAACAAAAATAAAGCACATCTTGATAGGTTACATGGATATTTTAATGAAGTCATCTGGGATACATGAGTCTCGTGTGTGGAGTCACCCAGAGTTGAGTTGTGTGCTTGTGGATTGCACTCCTGGACGAAAACTGCAGGCATCTGGCTGTGTGGTACTGAAATGCAGGGAAATTCCTTTCTGAGCACTGTCTTGCACAACACATGATGGGAGAGTGGCGTCAGAGCTTCCCTAATCAGAGGGCAGCTGCCTTCATGCCATCTTTCTGAAATTATAGAATTAGAGAGATGCTTTCTGATGTTCTTGGCCCAAGTAATAACAGCATCTTGCAGATATCCTCTGTACAAATTATTTATGTGATTGGTTTCATTCATTTGTTAAATTCTGAAAGCCTGGTGATAGATGTTCTTTTTGTCATTGTTTGAATGCTTTTTCATTTGTTGATTCCTTTGTTTTTAGGATTATCTGGTGCTGTTACCTAGTGATTACTATGAGGCATCCCTGTTGCAGATCCAAGTTACAGAGCCTTGCGCACATCCCGGGCCTGCTTCAGCAGAACAGTCAGTAGATATGCTACAGTGTAAACCAGTGCCTTGGTTTATTTTGTTATCATCCTGCTGCGCTTGAAAACAATAATAATCCTGTGTTTTGTTTGTTGTTTCTTTGTGTAAGCTGCTTGCTCTATCAGCATTTGCCTCTGGGCAGATTTTCCTGTGTCCTTGGTTCAGAGGCAGTGCATTTCAGACACGGAGGAGAACCCAGAAGAATACCTGTGCGACAGCCAACTCCCAATCAGCCAGTGATGGCCCATATCAGTGGAAGAGAGGTCAGATTCCCGCCTGCTAATTGCAGTCCCGTCTGTGCTGTTGACTATAAACCTACCAGACTAAAACGGCTGCAGATTTACAGCTCAGGATTATCAAATCCTAACACATCCCTAAAACAGACTCTGCACCAAGGTCTTCATTTTACACAGAAGTGTGTGAAAATATCAGAGTAGGCAGATTTATAACTGCAGTGGACATTCCACTCTGGCAAAAGCATTTCATTAAATAAAAATCTCTCTGCTTTAGGCATACTGGTTTGTTCAGAAGAAATGACATAATGATTTGTCAGCAGAAAAGGTGTACATACATCACTTTAAATTAATCTTTTTTTCTTAAATACTACACTTAGGTAAAATGTTTGCTTTACTGAAAAACAGGCAAAAGTAATTATGCCACTGCTGTAGGTCCTTTGAAAGAGAAACATGTTTTATGAAATGAAAAGATCTACTAGAAGTGTGTTTTGCAAAAATAAGGTATTTTATCAAGCATATGGTAGTGATGTAAAATGATTATGCCCTCTATTACTGTACTTGGATATTTCTTTTAAAAATACCAAGTACAGCAAGAATACTCACATGCCACAGGCTCTGGTGCTTCATCACTGATGCATGTGCAAAACTTTACTGGTATGAATAATTGCAGTGAAGTCAAGAGAGCTGTTGACAGAATTATTTACATGTTTAAGTGTTTATAGCCTAAGGAAGTACTGAGAAAAAAACAGTTTAAATCTGAAAATAATTGTGCAGTCAACTGAAGCAAAACCTTTGTAACCACAGCACTTAACCGCTTAGAAGTATTTTGCATCAAGTATTGTGTTAACCACTTTGTGCAAGTAACCTAAAAGGAAACCTTGATGCTTTGAAGTGTTATTGTTTGCTGGAGAAGATGCTTTCACTCTTTGTAGGAAATCAAAATGCAGCATTGCAATAGTAGGAATTTTGTGTTCCTGGAAATACTTTTTTCAGCGGAGAAGTAGACTCAGTTTTTATATGTTGTTAAAGATGTTACAGATGATGGCAACAATTTTTTACCGTCATTAACTTTCTTCCCTTTCTGCTGGAGAGAAGTAATAATATACTCATTTCCCAGGGCTATTTTACAGCTTTCCTAATGGCAGCTGTTCCTTGAACTTGTTTGACTCTGATTAGAAGACAAAGTGATATTTATCAGCATTGCTTGCATTCTGCTGGGTTTCTTCTGTTGAGACACTGCAGGACTGGCGCTGGACTAATGCTGACAAGTCAAAAGAGCAGGAAATGGGAGCAGGAAATGGGAGCTTCCTGCAAGCAAAGGGAGTGAAAAACTTAACTACTTTTTTATTTTTTAATTTATTTTGACCCAGGTCAATTTAGAGATGACCATAAATGTTCCTCAAGTCGGTCGTTATGTTCTGGTTTTTGAATATGCCAACAAAGAGGATCAGATCTACACTGCAGAGGTAACACTACATAGCCCTGGACCTGTCACTGAAGGCAGAGTGAGAATATACAGTTGTAAATACAGGTAAGAATTTCTAAAGCAACCACTAAATGATTAAATAAGCATTTGGAATATAATTATACTTTTTATATATTAGAATCCATTTTACCATGTAGATTGTTCAAATTCTAGGGTGATTTAAAAGCAAGAGCAGGATTCTGTGGGTTTTCTAGAGGTTTTTAATTCTCTTTGTGCAATCAGCTCATTAAATATTGCTACTGCTTCAATGAGTTCATATACAAAGGGTTACATTTTGTATACATTCCTAAATCCTTATAAACTATTAATCTCCAAGTCCAGTGGAAGAGCACTGCTGTTGGGTGCAGACACCTGCACTGCTTTTCTTCAGTTTTAAAAGTGTGTCCAAGGGCTTTGGCTATAAAAAATGTAGTAGCCAGTTTTATAAGAGTATTCCCACCCTTTCTAACAAGATTTGCTGGAGCAGAAGTATAAAGGTCTCTGAGATTCTCTGTGTAGTCATCCCCTGGCTGTTAAGGCTGTAGGCAAGGTCTTCAGCCAAATGCTTCTTTATCCTTGTTGACTGAAAAGGTTACTGCAGATGTTTCTGCACAAGAGATTTTGCCTGTCCTGAATGAGATTGTCCTTAACACTTGAGCACCTCAGCTTATTCTGAGCCCTTGGGAGAGCCTACCCCATGCCAGGGAACGAAAGACATGCGTCCTTTTCTCCCATGAGCCAAGCGTTTGGCAGAATGGAGGCTTAGGGATGAAATTGCTCAGTAATAAAAATCATTTTCATCAGCATGTTTGTGATACAGAGCAGAGCCATGTGAAGCAGTGACCTTGTCAGGTTATTGCTGGGGAAAGCTCTTATTTTAGCCTGTTACATAACACTTTGAGCCCCAAACTTCTTGCTATAAATCTTTCATATTATTGGGGTTTTTGGTGCTTTTTTTTTCCCCAAATACATTTTATGGGCGGATTTTGAACATATTTGTTTGTTTATATGACACATTAAAAACATGCTCATGAAAATACAAAGCAAGCCATTGCTGCTTTAACGTAGCAATGCAGCAAATCCCTTCTGCAGACATTCTGCATGAACTGAATGGTCACCTTGTGAGTGAGGTGCTGTGTCATCTCTCCCAAACAGGAAGGTACAAGTCTCCTCTGATAAAAAATAAATCAAGCAGTGACACATTGAGGTACATGTCAATAACAGTAACTTGTAGAATCTGCAGTATATTGTGTCAGACTTTCTTACAGCTCTGTGAGCTTGATTATTCCAAATAAAACATGGTATGAGAGTAAAACGTCACAAGCTTTCAGCAAATGATGACTAAGGGACCTATATTTATCCAGTTTTACATGAGCTGACCGTTTTTCTGATCTGTGCTTTAAAAAAGAGCGAAACTTCCACATTCTCTGGTTTGTAGAGGAGACAAACCTGTTTTTTCACTTGCATTGAGGAGTGTACAGAATAGCTTCCTAAAATCAGGCCTTGCCCAGCTGCCACTGTGTGGGCAAGAGCTGCTGATTCACATCCTCAATGGCACAGGCAGTAGTGGAAAGGAGCAACCTGGTGTGTGGTGGCACTTCAAGGAGCACAGCCCAGGCAGAAGAATATTAGTTACACACCATGTTACTCTGCAGACAGCATCTATGTGTACCTGTCTGGCCACATCCTCCTTAAGCCAGTAGCTCAAATGGGTGTCGTAGCTGAGATTTGGAGGCTTCAGCTCTAACCCCCCCAGGATAAGCAGTGTTTTGTACATGGTAGATCCTGTGTTTCTCTGGCAAGGGGACAGTGCGTGTTCCGCAGTGGCCACAGGTAGGTTAGTTGCGATCCAGCAGGAGGGCTAGGTGCTGTGGCTAGCCAAGAGCCAGGCAGTGAAGCCAGGTGACAGCCTAAACAACGTGGCAATGCCGGCAGGCTCATCCTTAATCCTGCTTTCTGTCTCAGTTTCCTTTGTCGCAGCATTGTAGTTGATGACAGGAATCGCGTTGCAGCCTATGACCTTCTAGCAGACACAAAGATACATCTTAAGGCATCATCAATTAATTTTCTTCTGGTAAGTTGACATTTCCTTTTCCGTTTTGTAATAGTTCTTCCCTGATTGGGTAAACAAACATAATTGTCTCCTTGTGTTCACATTCTGTAAGGTAATGTGTGAAATTATGTATATTAGATGCTTGAATAGACATGCTTCGTATATATCCAGAGAATACTGAGGCAAACTTGTCAAAGACAAACTGAACTTTGCCTTTATTGGCAAGATTTTTTCCAGCGTTCTTGTGCGTTATTTTAGTTCCCCTTTCTCTTCTACAAGTAAACTTTAAATGAAAAATAGTCTGGTAGCTTTTATACCTAATTTTTAATTTTCTTCTTTTATCTTCCATTTTTTCTAAATCCTCAAAATCCTTGTAGGAGTTTCCTTTGTCTCTTACAAAATTCAGGTAATAAATGCATTTATTTCAGGTAATAAATGCATTCGTTAGTCATATAGCTTTTAGATATTTTAAATAAAAAGCCTTCACTGACCTCTTTTGGCCACACCAGGAATATACTTTTCTGGAGACTGGATTTTCTTATGTGTTGTTTCTGTTTTCTATTTTAGAAACACAAGGTTTGTTAAAATCTAGAGTTCAAACCCAGCTAGTAACAACTATTAGGACTAACAGCTGATAAATGCTTTCTTCATTTCATGAGTCAGTGTGAACTAATACCTTTTACATTGCCTGTTAGCTCCCTGCAGCGACTGCTGTGCTGGCAAGACCCAATCTTTACAATCTTTAATGGTAGAGGCTGCACTTAGAAAAAAGTGGGAAAGGGGAAAAAAAGAGCTTCTGGTATATAGACACAATCATGAAGTCAGTGATTGCAGTTCTGGGGTTAAAGACACTCATGTGATCCCTTCATACAGACCAGAGAGGCAAATGGGAGCCACCTCCAAAGCTGGAGACATCTACTCTAAATAAAGGGGAAATGAGGTTCTTGAGGCCATCTGTCAAAAGAGGCTCTTACAACTTGATAGTCTTTATCTCATAATGATGCAGACAAGCTGCCTAAACCCAGACCATACTTAGTACTAACTTTTTAGCCACTCAAGAAATGCTGTTTAAAGCTTCGGAATGTGCCCTTGTTCTGCTGCAATGGCCGGGAGCCCTGTGGGTTGTTACACTCAGGACAGGCAAAGTGTTGGCTGCCCAGGAAAAGGGTTTTAGCACTCTGCCTTGTAGCTTACAAAGGTTTTGGTCTTCTCCCTGCTTTTAAAACACAGGCTGAACCCTCTTAGGACCTGCTTCCAAACTAAATCACTCTACATAATAATGAATTTCCTTTCTGCAATTTTTACTTACATTACTACTTGATGCTAGCTGCCTTACTGCTTATTGGACAATGTCATCTCCTTTTCAAGTAGTTCATGGATAAGTTCTGTAACTTGTGCATATGTATTTTCTTAAATATTTTATTAGTGCATACTCTTGTGTCTACCCACAAGCCTTCCCTTATGTCCTTACCACCATGGGTACAGGAGGACTACCACAGATTCTTTTGTTCATGTCTACTTTTAGTTAAAATAAAAAACCCGTATGAGGTCTTGTTTCTTTTGAAATGAGTTCTGAATCCTGGGAGAGAAATGCTGGTATCACTGAAACTCACTCCCATGGATTTTGCACAAGCAAGTGTTTGTGCCTGTATTTGAGAAGGTCTGGGAATTCCCCCAGGGTCCAAAAGTCTTTGACACCACAGATGAGGGCTTTTCCCTTCTACCTCTCTACATTCCTTGCCTTGCTTCTCAGCATTTGAGCTGGTCTTCTGTCTTTCCCTTTACCACGCATATCTTTTAGTTATTTCACTTCTGAACAGCCAATATTCCCTTGACAAGGACAGAAAAATGCTATTTAACCCTGAGGCACTGAGGTGCAGGGAGGTAGAGGGATCCAAAATCTTGTGGGAGGTCTATGACAGAACATGGCTCTGGGCTCATATCTCCCTATGCTAAAATTAGGCTTCATCCTTCCTGTTCAGGCCTGGCCCTGTTATTTATGATATTAATTGTTAATTGTGCCTTGCGCTTGTTTTTCAGCACAAGGTTTGCATTATATCAGCTGAAGAATTTTCTCCAGAATATGTGGATCCTAAAGTACAGTGCATAGCTGCTTACAGGAGCACCAGTGATGGAAGGTAACTTGCTTGGTTTTATCCTTCCTATTATCTGAGGACAACCTTGAAAGGTAGAATAAATGGTGTTTAAATTCTTCTGAGTGAAGCTTTGCTCAGTGACTCACAGGTGATTTGTAGGCCACTTTTGTAAAGTAGTCTTTTTAAAGAAGCTGAAATGTTATCGTTAATCTTGACGGTCTTTGCACAGGATTTTTTTAGTAACAGACTCTTCCTGGCCCTTCTGAACTACCCAGTGCTGATGTGTGAGTAAACATGCATCCTTCACACGCCATCCAGTATGACAGGTGTTCAAGCTGGAGAATCATTCCTACTTTGGTGGCCTGAAATGCTTACTGCTCCATCTGGAGTTTTCTTCTGCATGTTACTGCTTCAGCTGTCCCAAAATGGTGTTAATTTGTCATTAGGTGTGGGATATGGCTGCCCTTTTGGGCACAAATCCACCAGCTCAACTTGGCAGCATCAAATTATTCAACATGTAAACCGCCACTTCACAAACAAGCCTTGTCTGTGTCATCCTGGGGCCCTTAGGGTAGGTGTGCCTTTGTCATTCCCCTCACACAGGGGGAATGATGAGTCTTCTGAGCCTTCTTCGCCACCCTACTTTATAGGACCAGTAATTAGGGGACTCATCTACTGCTTGGCTGACCCAGGCTGACAGCTCTTCTCTTGCTGTGAAGATCTGAACCTGAACCTTCACTTCCCAAGTGGTCAGGTTTGGGTTCTGCAGAGCATCTGCTCTGTCCTGTTGAAGCTCTTCTCCTCTCTGTCTTTTGTTCTTTGGGACAGAGAGGAACTGTCACTGCAGCTTCCAAATTAGGGACTTCCACATTTCAGTGCCTGTCGCACTCCCCAGGATGTGCCTCGTGATGCCTGCTCCTGAGGCTTTCTTCCTACTGATCTAGCAGTGGAAAGGGCCTCAAAGTAAAAGTAAATGTCATTTGCAGGACTTAAGAGGCAAAAAGAGTTGGTGATTTGGTCTAACAGTTTTCCAGATGGTAGCTTCTAATACAATGGTTGAATTGAAATAGAAAGCAGAAAGATCTGGATAGTAAATTGGATAAAAACATGTGACTGTGCTTGGCTTCCAAGCATGCATGGCATTGAATCACAGCTTTAATTCTCCTGCTCAGAGTGTTAGCACTGAGAGCAGCTTTCTAAGACTGAAGATACTTGTCCTTGCACCAAAGTTATTTTGCAAATCGAGGCATTTATATTCGGAGTTAGACGGGGGAAAGAGGATGGGTGAAAAACATGATTGAAAATAAAACTAATATAGAACCTTATACATTTTATTTTGGTTTTGTGTTGAGTATTTTTTAAAACTCTTGTTATATTTGCTTCATTTACTCTAGCTTTATGTTTTGTTTTTGTTGTTATCTGTCAGCATTTTTACTTTCCTGAAAGTGTTTAAGTTCATCAAGTTGAAAGATGCAAAGGCTTGGCTCAGTTTAACAGTATTGTAAGTGGATGCTGCACATGATTTCCCACACAGGTCTGGCAAATACATCTCAGTTCTGGCCCTGAAACATACTTCCCATTCCAGTTCTGGGCCTGTCTCGAGCAAAGATTAATCATAGTCTGTTGAGTACTTACAAGAAGTGAACAAATACAACCAGAAGACCCCCAAAAATATTTTATGCTGCAGTCTTGGAAAATTCTTCTCTCAGTCCAAGAATTAAATATGCCAAGGAAGAAATAGTTAAACACAGCAGTGAATGAATAAAGATGCTTTCAAGGAGTACTGTTATTTATTTTGGCTCCAATTCTACAAATATTTGAGTATATACTTAGCTTCTAAGTACTTAAGTAGTCCCATTGACTTCAGTGGGAAAACTTGCATGTTTAAAGGATACACCTATGTAAATATTTGTAGAAATGAGAGTTCAGTATTAGTGCAGATTCTGGTGAATGTAACTAACTGGATTAACTAAAATATATTTAATTTTTAACACTCCTGATTCCCCTAAGTTTCCTCTTCCTTAGCAAATTCTTTCCACTGGAACTTAAAGTTATGGAAATTTTGTGTGAATAAAACTGGTTAATACTTTAAAAGTGTACGTACTTTCCCCTTTGTAAGTTAAATACGTACCTCTTTTTCTCATTCACTTTATGATCATTTGCAAGGAATTCAAACAGGTATTATAATAACCCCAAATAGGGGTTATTATTGCATTATCAATTGCAATACAGTCTAATACAGTGACTTTTGTAAGTCAGCAGCTTTTCCTGTTACGATTGAAACTTTCTCCTGGCCCCAGTGGTAATTACTGTGGTTCTGTGTTTAGTGCAGCGTGCATTCCCTCAGTTTTTGAAACTCCACCAGCAGCTTTGGTTTTGGATGCATTCAAAGATGGGAAGATTTCCGAAGTACAGGAGAATATACTCCACGATCCACTGAGCGCCGCTTTACCTGCTGATTCAGTTCATGGAGTCACCTTGACGCCGCTACAGGTATCTCCTATTTTGAAAACTTTATTTCGCAAGTCACAAAGAATGTTCTCAGTAAAGTTAAATAGATGAAACAGTCTAAGAGAATCAAAACTGGATGATGTGATGCCAGGAAAATGTTGCAAACTGAGTAAGCCACAGAGACAGTATAAAGAAAGGGGAGGAAAAAGCCCCAAACACCAGCTTCTTTCTGAACTGCACAACAGTCTCACAGACTGCAGAAGAATGTTAAATGTGCTTTGCAGGCAAACAGAGCATGCAGTTGTAATGCCATGTTCCTAGAAGAAATTTAACTCGCTGTGAGATGCTAAGCCCCCTTGCTTTCACTGCAGGTAGGGGGTACTTAGCACAGCTGATAAGACCAAGAATGTTTCACAAAACAAAAATAATTTGTGATTCTGTGATTTAATACCAGAGCTGTTCTTGTTTCTCCAGAACCAGATCACCCTGAGTGGCAGAGTGCCCCGCTTGGGCAGATACGTATTTGTGGTACACTTTCATCAGCCGGCACACCCGGTGTTCCCTGTGCAAGTCCGTGTGAATGCAGGACGTGCGTGGTCAGGTAGGCATCTGAATTTGATCTAACCCCTTTCCTTTCTCAGCATTTTGGGGTCTGGAGCTGTGTTGGGTTGACCCTGGATGGGCACCAGGTACCCATCGAAGCCTCTCCTTCACTCCCCTCCTCAACTGGACAGGGGAGAGCAAATATACTGAAGGGCTTGTGGGAGGAGATAAGGACATGGTGAGATCACTCACTGGTTACCAACATGGGCAAAACAGACCTGACTTGGGGAAGATTAGCTTAATTTATTACCAATCAAATCAGAGCAGGGTAATGAGAACTAAATCCAAATCTTCAAACACTTTCCTTCCACCTTTCCCTTTTTCCTGGGCTGAGGAAATGCTTTACTTGCATATTTCTCCAGCTCCTCCCACGGAATAGCACATGGAGATAGAGAATGTGGGCTTCGGTCAGTTCATCACACATTGCCTCTGGTCCTTCCTCCTCAGCAGGGGACTGCTCACACTCTTCCCGTGCTTTAGTGTGGGATCCCTCACATGGGAGACAGTCCTCCACCAACTTCTCCAGCATGAGTCATTCTCCTGGGCTGCAATTCTTCCCTAACTGCTCCAGTGTGGGTTCCTTCCACGGAGTCACGAGGCCTGCCAGAAGCCTGCTCCAGCGTAGGCTTCCCAGACGTTCACAAACCCCTTTGGGCATCCACCTGCTCTTGCACGGGCCTCCTCCACAGGCTGCAGATGGATCTTTTCTCCAGCACCCGGAGCACTTTGTCTCTGTCCTTCACTGACCTCGGTGACTGCAGAGTTGTTTCTCTCTCATGTTCTCACTCCTCTCTCTGGCTGTAGTTGCTCTTAAGAAAGGGATTTTCCCCCCTTTCTTAAATGTTATTCCAGAGGCACTACCATGGTCAGACCCGGCCCTGGCCAGTGTTGGATCTGTCTTGGATCCAACTGGCATTGGCACTGTTGGACATGGGAAAAGCTTCTGACAGCTTTTCATANATGTGGGCTTCGGTCAGTTCATCACACATTGCCTCTGGTCCTTCCTCCTCAGCAGGGGACTGCTCACACTCTTCCCGTGCTTTAGTGTGGGATCCCTCACATGGGAGACAGTCCTCCACCAACTTCTCCAGCATGAGTCATTCTCCTGGGCTGCAATTCTTCCCTAACTGCTCCAGTGTGGGTTCCTTCCACGGAGTCACGAGGCCTGCCAGAAGCCTGCTCCAGCGTAGGCTTCCCAGACGTTCACAAACCCCTTTGGGCATCCACCTGCTCCTGCACGGGCCTCCTCCACAGGCTGCAGATGGATCTTTTCTCCAGCACCCGGAGCACTTTGTCTCTGTCCTTCACTGACCTCGGTGACTGCAGAGTTGTTTTCTCTCATGTTCTCACTCCTCTCTCTGGCTGTAGTTGCTCTTAAGAAAGGGATTTTCCCCCCTTTCTTAAATGTTATTCCAGAGGCACTACCATGGTCAGACCCGGCCTTGGCCAGTGTTGGATCTGTCTTGGAGCCGACTGGCATTGGCACTGTTGGACATGGGAGAAGCTTCTGACAGCTTTTCATAGAACCCACCCCAGTAGCCCCTTGCAACCAAAGCCTTTTCACATAAACCCAATATATTTTTTCTTCTAGGTACTTTCAATGCTTCATTCTGCCCTCACACTTCCGGCTGTCGGGTTCAGGTGATTGCAGAAAACCAAATTGAGCTTGACGTATCTGAACCCAGGGTTTCTGTTACAGTGATGATACCGGATGGAAGAATGCTGGTTCTGGTACGTGTGTTACATAAATGGACTTGAAAATGTTATTCTCAGTTTGACCCTTCATTTAGAGATAGATGCAAAGATGAAAGCCAAAAAAAAAAAATTTCTAAATGTTGTGTTTCAGATTTTTAGGATCTTTTGCACGGCTTTTGGTGTTATTTTAAATTTTTAGGATACTCTGCACTGTTTTTATTGTACACTGCTTGTAGCACCACAACTTTGAGGGGAATATGCAAAGTTTATTTTCCTATTTTTTGGTTAAAATCCTACAGGTTTTGAAAAAATCCAGAATGTATAATGAAGCAACATTTAAATATGTAAAGACCTTAGCTTGTGACTTTTCATTTTTCTCTGAAATGTACAACTTAGCTTTCTTATTGTTTTAAGGAAAATATCTTAGTTGTTCCAGCAGACACCTACAGTTACAAAATTCTTGACAAAAATACAGTGGACAAGTCATTTGATTTTATCAGCCAATGTGGAGGAAACAGTTTTTACATTGAGTAAGCATCACTTTCTAAAAAACTGAACATTGACAATAAACTGGGAATAATACTTTTACTCTGTATTAAAGAGCTGTCTTAAATCCCTGTAATTGTGCTACCTTAAAATGCTTTTCATGGCTTATGCTAGCCCATTAAATTTCCATGAGTCATTTTTCCATGACTTTCTATTGCAAATGCAATGTAAAGGTAGAGCTTTATTGCTCACAGTACAAAAGAGGAAAATCTATGTCATCTTCCTGTCTTTGGTGTTTCCATCTTTGGTATTTGGTATTTTGCTTGGCATGTCTGAACTGATACAACTAATACTCGCACTTCCTATGAAAGAATCTCTTACCTGCATGTTCAAAGCCATTCACCCCTGATTTAATTCAAGTCTATCCTTGCATGTGAGCTGATGCCATCCTTATGTCAGACCGTTTGAAAGACAGAACCCTAATTTACTCAACCACTGCAAAGAACTCTCATAACAATTCCTGAGTGCCAGCACTTATGTGATTTCTATTTCAATTTAAATAGCCCAGAACGATCATCGGCCTTCTGTAAGGACTCTGTAAGGTCACTGGTGGCTTTCTACAACAACGGAGCCCTGCCGTGTGATTGCCACAGCGCAGGTGCCACGAGCCCTGCGTGCAGCCCCCTGGGAGGGCAGTGTGTGTGCAGGCCAAACGTCATCGGTCGCCGCTGCAGCCGATGCCGGACCGGCTACTACGGATTCCCATTTTGCAAGTGTAAGTACGTGCTTGCACTCCTTCAGCTCCTGACCCGACCACCTGCTTAATCCTCTGAATTTACTGCAGGTGTGCTTGCAGCCTGACTTTTCTTTGTAGAGCCTGATCCTGTGAGAGGCTGGTCAAGCCGTTTTAGCTTCACCACAGCACAGCTTTCAGTTTAAAGCAGAAGAAATCCTATTCCCCTAAAGCACACCTAGTTCATGGTGTGCCTTTGTACGTGTTGTCTGATCAGGTATAGTAGGCTTACAGCTAAACTGGTTAAAATCCACATTGCCACTATTTCAGTGAAAAGGATTTTTTCTGCAGTGACTGCTAAATCATTTCCAAGTTGTTAATGTTTAATCCTGTTTTGCACCTTCAAGCCTTTCCATAGATAATCAGAGACACAGCGTTCCTAATTCCTCATATTCTGCTGTTAATAGTACCAACGGATCTGTAGATTACACCAGCAGTCTTCAGCTGCCTTCCTAGATACTATACTTGATGTTTATAAACATTGCTTTACAAAAGTGGTGCCCTTGACACCAAAACTGCTTTTTTAATCCATGTCAGTTTTGGCAAGGGATAACCAATGTCTGTGGTAAAGTTAAGCAGCCAATCTGTGGAAAAGAGGCAAGCACTAAATCTGCTCTTTTAAACTATTGTTGCAGTCAGATAGTTGGTTTCTATGACCCTGAACTTTAAACTAGTGAGAGAAAACAGTCATGTCTTCTATACATACAGGTTGTGTGTATTTGTTGCGTATTCATTAAGAGTTGATTGTTGTAAGATGAGATGCGATTGATTTGTAGAACAATTTCTTTGATCTAGTATGCAACTGTGGGCAGCGTCTTTGTGATGATGTGACTGGTGAATGCATTTGCCCTCCACAAACTGTGAAGCCAAAATGTGAAGTGTGTGAGAAATATTACTTCAGCTATCACCCCCTTGTTGGCTGCGAGAGCTGTAACTGCTCAGAAAAAGGAGTTGTTGATGTGGCAAGTCCCGAATGCGATCAAACCAGTGGGCAATGCAAGTAAGTTTCGGTTATGTGTGTTATAAACAATGCGTGAATGGTTTGCTTCAATGCCCTTTTCAGGTGTTTGGAGAGGGTATGGGAAATGTAGGGCATTCAGTTTCCAGTGTGAGCGGGCTGGATTTTATCCATTGCGAACAGCTGTAAACTAACCCAAGCTTTGTGGAAGACTGAGGTCCCCATAGTTATTTATACGCTCGCAGTTCCCCATTTTTCTGTTAGGAGGTGCTTGCCTTGAGTAAATGCACAGGCACATTTTCCAGCTATAAATCTTCTTCGAGCTCTGCTTACCTATATTCAACATCCATATTTTGCACCTTGGTATACTGAGAGAGTAGTTCTGCACTGCAGGCACTGAATAGCTGTAAAGTCTAATTCTATTGTGAGCATTTTTATCCTTCAAAGTCAAATCCATTCCTAGTCAGTTCCACGGCCATTTAAAATGTCACACTATGCAAAATCTGAGAACAATACTAACTTGCTGCTTTTTCTCTGTGGAAATCGTAAAGTTGTGTCATAGCCATGCAACCCCTTCAAATATCCACCTGCCCGTTGTTTTGTTTTCCCTTCCTTGCTCCATTCCTACCTCCCTTATTGACTCTCTCCTCTGTGTTGATAAAGATGCAAACCAGGAATAAAAGGACGTCGGTGTGACCGGTGTGCTCCTGGAACTTACGGTTTCCCTAACTGTGTGCCATGTAGCTGTAACAGAGCTGGAACAGAACTAGATGTTTGCGATCCCCAGACAGGAATTTGTCTTTGCAAGGTCAGATAAATGAAATTACTTCTGCATTCACAAGCATCGTTTGCATGTCGGTGACTATTTCATACATAATGGAATAAAGTGAGTTTATAATTAAGTTTTCAGTAAAAATTAAATGCAGCTGTACAAAGCCGTCACATTTTGCAGTATGTGCACAGATTATCATGGTAGCATTAAATACCATTTTTAATGGCTTCAGTGTCTGTCATTTGTACAGGTGGTCTTAGGTTTTGCAGGATGTTAGAGAGTTGCAGAGTAGATGTCCATTGATTCACTGAAGCAGTCTTTATCCTGCACAGATCCACTTTATCCATCTGCATCTTGCCTTTTGGATGTTAACCAAGTCCCATGCTTTTTTTAGCCATATTATGTCAGTTGACATTTTACCACATCATTTTAGCTAGGAAATCTTCTTTTGTTCTGATCTGCATAATTAAATGCGATAAATGCGAACTTTCACAAGTGACCTTTTATATCGTGGGCTTGCAAAAGCCAGCAGGAGGATTTTGGCGAGGAAGTTACCAGCTGTCTCTGACTAATATTTATTACTCAGTGGTTCACATTATAAACTGGAAAGACAGCTCCTAAGATAGCCTCCAAGACAGTTTTATTTGCATTTGGAATATAATCTATCCAGACAGTCACACGTTTTCCTTCATTTGTTTCTATACATTTAAATAAATATTCTTTCATAAGATTTGTTTCATGTGCAGGAAGTTTTGGGGACCTCAGCAAAGCAAAAAGAAGAGCACTGAAATTTCTTTGAACTGTACCTTAACAGGAAAATGTTGAAGGTGCAGCATGTGACACTTGCCGACCAGGATCTTTTTATCTGGACCCTTCCAACCCCAGGGGATGCACACCTTGCTTTTGTTTTGGGGCAACCAGCAACTGTCGCAGCACAGATCGTCGTAGAACCAAGGTGTACCAAAGATTTTTTTTCTTTTCTATCATGAACGTGTACTTGTTCCATTAAGGAAATTCCAGATTTCTTCCAAAGTTGAAAATATATTTTATTAGTTTCTAAGGATGAGAAATATTCTCCAAGCAATTCTCCAAGTGAAGATTTAGTGCGGTCTTCTTAAGATTAGTTGTAGTGTTGCCTTTCCCTAGGCCTGAATTTAAACCCCAAACATGGTTAGAGGGGAAAAACGGGTTTTACCCCTAAGTATTTATCTAAGGATCCTTGGATGCACCACATCCAGGTAGAATGCACCGAAATGCACCCCAGAATGCACCCCGAAAATGCTCACACACGATGATTCGTGGATACAGTTATAGACCTTGCACATTGGCATACCTATCAAAGATTCCCCAGTGAGAGGCTCAAGAGAAGCCCCGTCCTGAGGAACCTTCCCCCTGCGGGGTCTGTCTTGGTTTACAGAACGTGTTCTGGAGAGGACCTTGGTGTCTGAGGCTTTCTGACCCCCAACTGCGAGGCTTCCAAGATGTTTGGTCTCTTGGCTTAAGGAACTTTGGGTCTAAGCTGGTTATCAGACTTAGGGAATTACAAGTATGTGGGCTAAAAGCACTAAGGATACATAAAAGCTGTATAAAAGGGTATATAAGAGGGGCATATAAAAAAGCAAAAAATCATCATAGCATCAGCAGTCTGAAAGTGCTGTTCAGCAGAAATGGCCTTTTTACCTGTTTTTTAACAAGTCACTAGTTACACGGAAGTTAAGCGGGCCTTTATCTTGCTTGCTTTATCTTCAAACTCTGTGTCAGTGATCTCCTTCAAGATGCTTTGATGAGCGCTTATCATTTTACTTGTCAATGTTATAGATGCATTCTTAAGAATTATGACAGATTCTACAGAGATTGTAAAAATTGTCTTTCTTTCCTCCCTGTAAGACACATGACATCAAGTGTGAGAAGCAAAGATTTTTAGTAGCATAAATGAACAGTAAAATGGCTGAAGACTGAAAAAAAAAGCAACACCTGCTTGAAAAAATGCAGGAGAAAGGAAAGGGAAAGAGAAGAGAGCTAGAATCGTGGATGAGGAGTTTAGTTAAGGTTTAGACACAGACCAGATGCAATGCACATTGTGCCCTTTACTGTTTACAAGCAAAAGGTGAAAATGTGGCCTAAGTGAAATCAGTAGAAAATTTCCTCTAGTCATGACTTGTTCTCACCAAAAACTGTTTATGCAAACCTGTCTATCTTTTTGTTTTATTGCTCTGACCAGTCAAGGGCAACCTGCCAGAACCCAGAACTGTTCTGGTACATAGACATTATGGTCTCTTTCCTCCAACATAATGATAAATAAAAAGAGGCGTGGTCTTTCATGAAACAACAGCCATAAACATAAAATGTGCATTAAAGAGCCAGACTATTGGGCTACATTGCCTACCACTCCAAAATGTCATGCCGTGTCCCCTCCCTAACAGTTAACCTGGTCCAAACCCTGTCTTTTAGGTTAATGCCCTGGGTTAGATTTTGGAATGGACTTAAAAAAGCATCTCTAAGTGGTATCCTTGGATTTGTGTGCACAATTCCTAATCACCCCCAAAAGGCTATGTCTTCATGTGGCTGCAGATAGAATTTAGTTTTCAGGTGACAAACCAAATGCCTGCATCCCAAGTAGCTCTGACACATCTTTACATTTACACTCTCTTTTGAGGTCCATGCAACATTCATTGTGTAAATATTTAGGTTGACTCTGAAGGGCTTGGATCTCATGCTCATAGAATTACAGAGGCTGAACAATTTCTTCTCATTACTTGGTGCTGGTAAAGTTTAATAAAGGATGAGACAAACTTCTGTTTCCTTTATGTATTTCTCATTAGTTTGTGGACATGAGGAACTGGCACTTGGAGGCAGTAGATGAAAATACTGACATTCCAGTCACTTTCAATCCAGTCAGTAATAGCGTGGTGGCTGATGTTCAAGAATTGCCTGCTTCTGTGCAGAATTTGTACTGGAAAGCACCGCCATCCTACCTGGGAGAGAAGGTAAATGCCACCTAACTCATCTGTTTTAGTAACGTGATCATTTTTTTTGCCAGCATCATTGATAAAGAGTCTCACTGTTTTTCTTAGGTAAGTGTCTCTGTCTTCCCTTGTCTTTCTTACCTGTCATGCCAGGAATCACAACATTTTACTTCTGACTACAGTGTTGCAATTAACCAGTAACAGAGAATTAATCACATTGCTTGGTGCCAGACAGGTCTTTATGTGAACAGTATGATCAATGGCTCAAATGGCTCACGGAGCTGGTACCTTCAGCTGCTTTTCTGAAGCCCAGAACATGTAGAACTTGCTAGAGTGGCTGCTCTGAAACCCAGAACACAGAGGGCTTGTCACTCCTTTAGATTCTCTAGAGTATGTCCTGGGCAGATTTCCAAAAGAATGAAAGGTGATTATGTGCTCAGTGGCACACAAAAAACCCCCAACCCTTTGCTTTTGGTATATTGCTTGGGAAAAGCATCAACTGGTTTTCTACCCTTTGTGTTCTTTGGGCTGCCTGCTGCTCTCTCGACTCATGCATGGGAGCAGTCTCCTGCTCATGGTTAATACCATCAGCATCTCAGCCTGAGGGTCACACCGGGGACTTTGCTAATGGTGGCTGGCAGGCCCAGAGCCCCCCTCTTTGGAACTCTGACAGTGCCAATACTCACCAGCCAGTTGCAGGACACACAGGCTCTTCAGGTGCAATCCTGCTGACACACAAGAGAAAACAAATGGTGTAGACACCAAGGCATGAAAGATGGTACCATTTATTAAGTTTCTCCTAGTCCTCATTTTAAAGACTAGAGCAGTATTTTTCCTCCTGCTCTCCTATGCTCAGAGCTATATATATCTCAGGTGAGCAGCACATTCAGTTAGGGTGCTTTATGTTGATGTTATAAAGGTTCTGGTTTCAGTGCCTACATATTATTTTTGAAAGAAATTTCATGTTAAAGCATATGTAATCACCTGCAGTGTTAAACCAGAAGTACTTTTGTTGTGCTATAACAAGACATAAAGCAGGCAATAACCCTTTTTAAACACAGCTATTAAGATCAGTGCTATGAGTTTTATGTTGCATGTCACAGTATCTGCCGAGGCCTGCCATGACTTGCTTTTATTTACAGTGACAATACTGCAAATAAAATAGTTCTAATTTGGGTTCTGCTTTTGCTGTACGCTGTGTGTGAGTGTGTATTTTAGCACAGGCAATACTGCAGTAATGAATGTCCCACCAAAATGCTATCTAGCTGTGAGTTTACAAGTCCATAAATTTACCAATTCACATTATTGTGTTTTGAAAATGTCAGGGTTTGGTCTGCTTCCAGTGATAGCATCTCTTTTAGAAAATATGAACAAGATCACTTCAGCTATTTTTCATTATGATGAGGATATAAATACTGTTTTCCATTATCTGAAACCTTTTAACTGTTTGCACTGGAACATTTATATTTAGCAGAGTGTATTTTCTTTCCTCTCCCTGTCTTTTGTTTACAAAGTTAAAAGGGAATCAAATGTAAAATGTATAGCAGTACAGAAACTAAGAGTAATTGAGAAACTGGGATCATGTTGTCCCTATTTTCTTCTGTATTTTAACATTCTATTTAATAGACCACTCTTGATGTTAGAAAATAAATACTTTACATACAGAATACAGAGATTAGTTTTAACACCAATGTTGTCCTATTAAAAAAAATGAAAAAGAAGTAATTTAATAGCCTCTCAAATGGTGCAGTTCTGAAACATGTTAAACAAGAAATCAACTCTAATTTGAATTTTCTTTTGTTTTTTTTAAAGAATTTGTATATACAGGGTGGTTTGATTGTGCTGGCAAACTATAGCCAATGTCCTAAATGATGCTTTTGAAAATGCAGTTGACTAAGGAGAATAGCATTAATTATGGACCTGCGATCCAAAGAACAAGTTTAATGTTGAGATGTCAGTATTTTGTTTGGAATTCATCAGAGTATATGGGAAGGGGTAAATTGAAGGTGGTGCTTACCTGTAGAACAGCAGAACCTGACAAAACAGTTCTTCCATGGCAAAACCAAGGCTAAGAACAAATGACAAGGGGTTCAAGCCAAAGTAGTACAGCCGTGGCACAATGCCTGGTTTCACCTAGTACCCACAAACCTTCCTTTGAGGTTTTTCTTGGAGCAAAACTATCTAGGCTGTGCCTGCAGCTTCCTTTGCTCCCGGTGTGTTTTGTACTGAGTCCCTCACACAGCCCCCAGGGAAGTGCTGTGTTTGTCGGGTGATTCAAACACACTTCCCTGCATCTGTTCTGGGCAGTAGCCCCGTGTTTAGCTGGGTTTGAGGCTGCCCGTGGTCACCTCTAGTTGAGCCAAAAGAAGTGTGATTTCAGCTGAGCCTGCAGCCACAGTCTGCTTACAACAGAGCTTATACCAGTAGAAATCCTGTCCTGAAGGTGGAGCAAAGATCTCCCCATTGAATTCATGTTTGCAGTTAAGTTTAGAAAATGCTGGCCTATGAAACCCATCTTTAAACGTGTTTAGTCTGACTTCTTTATATCTGTGGCTGTTCGTGGGGTTCACCACCACTTTCATTGTCAGTCTGATATCTGCTCTTGATGCACCAAATCTGTTCTGTAGAGTCAGGGGAAGAACAATGTTCATGTGGATGTGTGATTTCTCCATGACACAGGTGGTGTGAACCCAAGTATGAAAAATACCCATGATGCAGGTAACATTTCAGAGAACATAGCTGCTCAGAAAGTTATGTCAGATACACTCAGTAAATAGAGAACAATTTCTTACAAACAACAATATTTTCGTCTTTTTTTTTTCTGAAGAACAAAGAGCAAGTGTGTTATTTATAGTGCTGGAAGATGAGATAAACTGGAATACAAATTTACATTATTATCAAGCGATAGTGCAGTAAAGTATCTCTGGTCTTATGCATTTTGTTACAGCTTTCTTCATATGGTGGCTTCCTAAGTTACCAAGTGAAATCTTTTGGCTTACCTAGTGAGGGCATGGTTCTTCTGGATAAGAAACCTGATATACGACTAACAGTAAGCTTTGAAATACTATTTTTTCTTATAAGCAACACAGATACCATGATTTTTTATGTTAATTGACAGCTATGGCAAATTTTGCTCTTATGGTGTACTTAACTACTAAAAAACTTGCTATGTTTCTAATAAAAGTGATTTTACTGCATTTTGCTCAAAGCCAGCAACACATCTGTCTCTTTCGCCAAAATAACATATTATTAAGCATAACTGATTTGAGAGCAAGTAAAAAGATAAAACAGGATTTTCTCTGTAGAATATGCCTGTGGAAAAAAAATTAATGAATGCATTGCACACTTGTCAATAAGTATGGCATCATCTCTGCAAAAGATGCCCTGGATTTCATGTGTAATTAATCTCATTTTCTGTGAGAATTTTTTTTTGGCATAAAACTAAGCATAATTATGAGGCTTCAAGGGACTGAAATAAAAATGCAATTTAGGTTAACAGGTTTTTTATCTAACCACTTTAGGGCCAAAATTGAAATCTTCTACTGTTCGTTGAAATTCTCAAGGGGGAGTTTTGTTTCCTCAGACCATCAGAAATAACTAATTCAATATTCTAGGATTCTTATTGGAAAACATACCTCATAAACTACTACCATAATACCCGTAGTTGCTGGTGCACCAGGATGCAAAGGAGAGTGTTTCAAAATGCAAAACCATTTTTATTCTAAAGTAATAACTAGTTCCTGTGGAAATTGATCAGCACTGATTTGATTCTCTTGGTGCTTTACTTGAAAACAAGGTTGTTAATAGGCAAAAGCAGTGAAAATATTGCTGGCACTAGAACACAGTGCTCACTATACCACTTTCCTGAGAAAAAGAGGTACAGTTTTCCTAG